>JAODAL010036494.1:0-41600 GCA_025379985.1 Phyllomedusa bahiana
CGGTCTCCGGGGGGTTGTCAATAGTTATGCACTTTAGGTACAATATAAAAGATAGGAATGCGTGGTTGTAATTTAGTCAAAGACTTTCTTATACTATCAGTGATTATACCATCAGTAACAGCTTCTTCTAATACATCTGATAGTTTTTTTAATTTCATCTGTAGGATCTTTTTTTTAAAACCCTGTATCTTGGTACCGGGTTTTTTTTGCGCTTCCTTATAACTGTCTTTTTTTAAGGAAAACGAAGCACCTCCCTTGTCCGCTTTCTTAATTATTAACTACCCGATTTTTATTCCCCTTTAAAAAGTGTTTTCTGCTTTTTTTAAAAATTAGGGGGATTTTTTTTGTTGGAATTCCAAAATTTTGTCACCTCTTCTAAAACCGTTTTTGAAATACAGTAAGAGGAGGGCATAAATCTCTGGTAAAATGTTACTTTAGGTATTCTTTTTGAATAACGCTATTTTCTTTAATTCCCTTTCTGGTGGTAAAATTTTTAAACCCCGGGTTTAGGGAATGCTTGAAAAGTCCACTTCAAAATCAAACGAATCCCTAATATGTGTCGGAACAAAATTCAGTCCTTTATTGAGGATAGATTCTTGGGCTGTCGTAAGTTGTTTAGAAGAAATGTTCAATACTAGGTTCTCTATGTCTTTGTTTTCCTTGCTTTTGCGCCAATTTGTCGTTTTTGTTTTTTGGGTTCCTTGTTTGGTTCTCCAGATGTCGTGCCAAGATCTTCCATTGATGAAGTGTCCTCTAAAAAAAGGTTCAGATTGACTTTGTTTAGCATTTAATCGTAACTTCATGCATTCGATCGATTACATTTAAAATATTTGAAGACCTTCAGGGGGTTTTGGGCTCTTTTTTTGTTGTTACGTTTGTCTTCAAAAATAGACCTTTTTCTCCCAAAAGTGTTACCTATTTTCGGGGTAATCTTTTGAGTTCAAAAACAAAAATCCCAAAGTCTTGTTGAGTACTTAAATTTTAAAAAGACAATATGTCAAAAAGAGTAGACCCCAAACTAAAAAAAATCTGTTTTAAACCAATTTTTAAATATATACCATTAAAATATGGCTAGAATCACCAGCCAAAGGGACAAAAAAACACATAAATACTTCAAACATTAAAAGGGGGCGTGGGGTAATGGATGGCCCTATTTTTCCCCTAGAATCCTTCCCAATTCCCGCCTTTTTGGATTGCCCCCCGAAAAAGGGCGGCCCCGTCGGACCCAAACCCAAAAAAGACTGTTGACCCTTACTAAAACATGGTGAAAAGCCCCCAACATGTTTCGATGCCTTTATTAAATCGCTTCAGGGGACGGAAAGGGAAGTCCCCCAAAGCAAACGCAAAAAAAAAACAATTTTTAGTGTCAACAGGAGTGTCACAAAAAAAAAATATATTCTGTCAATAGTGAATCAACAATCTAACCCCGGGTCTAGCTTAGTCTGTACGTATTTTACCCTTTAGGTCTGGAGTCCAACAGAAAAATGTTGGGGGGAAGGGTTTTAGCGGAAAAAAAATATTCCTGGGGTTATGTTATGGGCCCAAAGTAGTGTAAAGAATATTTCAACGCTTCTTGTTGACCTTTATCTGGGTCGGGTTGTACCGGGGGGGTTTATTTTTTGGGGGGTATGGTACTCCAAATATTAGTACCCCTAGGTGGGTTGCATGCTTATGGAACATATGTCAATGGTACATCTCTCCATGTGCTCCCCCCTAAATTTGTTCCTCCCCCAAATTTTCTAGGCAGTACCTTTTTAGTAACACTCCGTGCCCGTTGTAAACATCCCTGTTACTTGCTGTCAAAAGTGTTCGTATAAAAAAGGGTTTTAAAATGAGTGCATCCCTCCATCATCCCCATAACGTCCATACAATGTCAAAACCACAATCCCTCTATGCCTTTCGGCTAGTTTAGTGGTCAGCAATATCAAAGCAGGCATCCCCCCAAAGGGTAAAAACCCCCAAAACCCCATTCTATGGGGTACCACCCGTTTTCGGGGTTTCCCCCTGTCAGCAGGAGGGACCCAGATGGGCGCACCCCCTAGCTAGCTTGCCCGCCCCTAGCGCGTGTGTCCGGCTTGTGTTTGCCGGCCGCGTCTAATATTTTTTTTTTGGCCGATAGCTTTCCGGATCCCCGTGGTCACCGGAAGTGACGCGACGGCCTGGGTCTCCTGTGTTTGGCCCTGTGTTAAAACTGTTTGTGAACGGCTGAAGAAAACAATAAAAAATTTATGGCAGGAGAAAAACACAGGCAATTCATTCCCCAAGGTATTTAAAAGTTACTTCATTATTAAAGGGGTGTGATTTTAAATTTTCTTTAATGGGCCATAGATAAAGCAACCCCGTGTTTTTACACAGTAGGTTAGCGGGGTTTACACCAGATGGATAAATGGCAGGGTTCCCCCCAGTTTAGAGAGTCAATTGTGGGCACATATATAGGAAAAAGTTATTTATAGACTAGATGGAGACAGATGGGGGTAGGAGTCAGAATATTTTGTTTGGGCAGTCCCTTCCCCCCCTCCCTTTTTGGTTATTTAGAGAAAAAAAAGAAATCCAGCCTTCATTTAGACACTGGTACCGTGGTTTTTGTCTGAAGATCCTTCTGTCTCTCTTGTGGGAGGGCCCTATCCCATTCCCCCCCCTAAGTGGCGGGGGAAAGTCGTCCAAGATGGTAAATTTTAGACTTTGGGGGGTTTCGGCATGGGAACCCAGATTTTTGGGCCAAGGATTTTTTCACGTTGGTTTCCCTAATGTCTTAAGGTTTTCCCCCAAAATTTCGTCTCGGGAACCCCCTAATTGTTTTGCCAATGTATTCAAGGCCCATTGCAAGTGGCTTTGTAAATGACCCCTTTATTCTACAGTGAAGATTTTTGATTTTAAAGTCCTTTTAAAATTTGTAGGGAAAAACTTTTTCCAACTTCAATGAATTGAATGCCACACCCCATCATTATGTCCCCACCACAGGGGGTTTTTTCCCCATGTTTGGCTTTTTTTTTGTGAAATGACTATGTACCAAGTGATCTTGTGGTTCTTGCCTCTCCTATTTTAATATGGGGATACCCCCAACTACTTGTTTGAGATTTTTTCCCATTTGTAGGACGACAATTTTGAAAATAATTTTCTTATGCTCCTGTGCCCCATCAAAATTCCCTATTGTTGAATATTTTATCTGCTCCTTAGATTTTTGGAAATGAGAAGCTTTCCCCGGTTGCTTTTAAAAGCAGTTGAAAAAGCCTTTTAGGATTCCACCCGGGTACCCCTCTCAGAAACCTTTGTCTCAACCCCTGTGCTTGCAACTTAAACTCACTTGGGTTGAACAATTGCGCTTTAACCTTGGTACTTTTCCCCTTGGGGTTTTTCCCACGCTTAAGGATGTGGATGGCTACTTTCCCATCTGAGTAGGAGTTTTAGATGTAAGTTTTAGGTATATAGTCGTTTCTAGTAAACCCTTCCCTGTTTTTCTTACAAATATCCAAAAATGGTAAAAATTTGGGATTAATATTAAAGGTAAAGCGCGGTTTTAGGTCATTGTTCTGGTTCAAATGATTGAAAAATTTGTTCAAAACCTTTTCCTTGGTACCTTCCCGGACCGGGCACATAAATGTATCGGTCCAGGTTTTATCTCCTCGGTCCAAAAGGGTTGTCCTCCCAAAAAAAATATTGATCCTCCCCCAGCCCAGGAGAGGTTGGAAAAGGGCCGGCGACAGGTATCCCCATGGCCTGCCCCTGAGTGGTGGAGATCTTTTGTAAAAGAGAAGTTTTTCTGGTTAGAACGAATTTTAGGAGTGCAAGACAAAGGAGTTGTGGGCTTCATATTGGAGCCCTGCCACAAAGGTATCTCCTCATGCCTTAGACCGCAACGTGTGGGATGGGATGTTTATAGAGCCTCCCCGTCAATATTGAAGTGGGAAGATCGGGACATTATACCCCCCAATTACGTGGAGGTCATAGGTCTCTGTATAGGATGGTAAAGCCCTTACAAAGGGGGAAGTATTTTTTTAATTTTTTTTCGCTTTTTGTCTAAGTCCCTATGCCCGTTATATTTGGGCTACCCGTAGGGGCCCCTTTGTTTTGTGAAATTTGGTACACTAGAACGTAGTTACTGGGTGTTTGGCAATGATAAATCCAATTCTCCCGATATAAGTTTCCTTTCCCTTTGCTTCTAAGAGTATTCCCCTTTGTTCCTCAAAGGAATATAAGGGTAGGGTTTTTTTCCAAGCCTCTAACCCCCTCTGTTTCAAGGATGTTTTTGGACATTTTGACATATTCCTTGATTCATGAAACTACATTGCCCTTTGTGGGGGCTTGATTGTTATAGTTTCATCTTCTGCTGTGATTTGATACTAGATATTCAACCTTTCTGCATTCCATTTTTCTTTAAGTCCCTCCAAAAATTCTCCCAATTTGTAGTAAAATTCAAGAAAATGTTAGCGTGATAGTTCTCCCGGGGGGGATACGAGTATTTTTGTTTTTTAGGTCAGGAAATGGGCCCCTTCCCCTTTTTGGTTTGGTGGAATACTGATTTAAATCTCAAGGGGCGTACCTCCTGGAGCTCTTTTTCCCGGAAACCAAGTTCCCCCGCGCTTTTTTTATCCTGTGTACAAAAGAATTTGTACCAGTGGAGTTTCCCGCATAAGATTAAATCCTTTACCCACTGAAATAATTTTTTGCAGTGGGTACAAAAGGAGACCCTTTTCTTATCTCAATTTCACCCGGACTAAAAATTTCTTTTGACAAATTGTAACTTTATTTCTTTTGTTTTGATATCCTGTTTTTTTGGGTTCCCCCATTGGTGGGAGGGGGGAGAGGGAGATCGTTTGAAAATTTTTTGGTCCGGGGAATTGCGATTTTGAGGGGGGGTAGTTTGTTGCCCCCAAACAGGTTGTACTTCCCTTCCTTAGGTCTTCTGGTTTACCTCTTCCTTGATTACCCCGTCCCCTCTTCCAACCCCCTTATTTGACAAAAACCGTTTTCCCTTGTTGTGGTCTGTTTTTAGGATAGTTTTGTATTTTTAGCACTAGGAAAAAGGGTATGCCTTGTTTTCCCTTTAATCCGTAATGTCCCCAGAGAATTTTTTATTCTTTCCTTTTTCCTTTATAAAATTGGAAACTCTCAATGGCACTTGGGTTGTTCCCCTTTTTTTTAAGGGGAATAATCCTTTTTGAAAGGTTTTAATTTAAACTCAAATTGATTTTAGTTTACCATTGAGGACTCCAAGTTTTTCTTTTCCCCTCAAGCGGGTTGATGAACCCCGAGAACTTCTGTGGCCCTCTTTTCCCCCCTATTGAGGAATCGGGTTTTATTTTTTATACCCCCGGGGCAAGGAAATCCTCAATCCCGGGTACTTTACCTTTTTTGATGTTATTTCCAAACTCTGCACCTCCCAATCTTTTGAGTCTCGCTCAAACTTTTTTAATTTATTTTGTAAAAGCTGTAAACGTATTTTATCAATCACATCTCTTGATTCTTGCATAGTTGTATTAAATTGCTCTTGAGTGGTAGTCTTTCTGTATTCTTCCTCCATATTTTTGATTTCATTTTTCACATTATCCAGTTCATTTTGTAAATGTTGGACCGTGAGAAACATCAGGTCAAGTGAATATTGGTTACTGATTGCAAACCCTTTTTCTTTGTATTTTTTATCTTCATGTAGAAGAATAGTCTGTAGGGGGCTATGAAGTCCTCATGGTAGTGGACCCCCGGTTCAGTAGGTTGATGCATGCATGCGTAGATTAATCTCTTTTTCTTTAGATTATCTAGTTTCTTTATATAATCCAGGTGGACATCGCTTTCTCGTGCTTCCAATTCAAGCCAGTGATTCCCCTTTTTTAAAATTCAGCCCTTTTTTGTTTCTGTAAAATGAAAAGTTCAGCTCTGGGATCTGTTTTTTGGCAATCTCCTAAAAGACATATTGTCAAATATTATTTTTTCGGACAATTGAGGAGAGATAAAAAACTTTTTATTAGTAAGAGTCCGTTAACCGTTTTACCCACTGCCCGGATCCCAACTATGGTCCCCCCTTGGCTTTTCACTGTTTTAAAAAGTTTTAGGGTCCAAATTTTGTAATTCCATTATTTATTTAGATTCCCAAAAAAATTGCGATTAAAAAATCCACAAAATTAAGGCAGTGATGATAAAAATTTATGAAATGGGAAAGGATACTTAAGTCCAGTGGGGTAATAGTCCAAAACCCCCTTGTGCATGAGTGTTTCAATGGATGCGGGGCGCTGCGCCAGGCTGTGAGAAGCTGTCGTTTCGAAGGTGTAACTCTTTGTTAAGCATGGTGAAGATATATGGGGGTATTATACCTACGGTAATTTAAAAAAAACTGTTCAAGTTTTTTAAAATTGTATTGTTTGTGTTAACTTGTAAAATGGGTTTTTTTTTATTTCCCCCGGTTAGGTTTTAGTACCCCCCATTGATTTACACGTTTCTTTAAAAAGAAGGTTACACCCTTTGAAAAGTAGCAGCTGTCTCACTAGCTGGGGTTTTAGCGTCCCCTGCTTCTCATTGGAAACATAAAATGCACAGGGAGGTCATGGATGATTGACTCCATGGGGTTAGGTTTTCCTTGCCTTTTTTTATGATTTTTTTCATCACTGCCTTATTTGTTGTGGATTTTTAATCGCAATTGTTTTGGAATCATAAAAAATAAGTGGAAATTACACGTTGGGTCCGTAAAAATTTTTGAAAAAAGTTGTAAAACCCGACCCGGTAGGAGAGCTCCCCTCTTTTGCCTTTATTTGTTTGAACCAGCACATGCCGCCTCAGTCCTTTCCCGGCGCCCAGTATGCCCTTGGGCAGTGTTCCCCAAATCCCGTCCTCAAAGGGAACAAAGGTCTGTTTTAGGATCTCCCCCGAATGCATGACAAAATGTATACCCCGTGAGAAAGCACTGACAATAATGACTTCACCTGTGCAATGCAAAGGGAAAGCCGAAAAATGACCTGTTGGTGTGCCTTGAGGACTAGGGTTTGGGAACCTCTGCCCTTAGGGGATAGAAATAGGCAAATAGTTTGATGCTTTACCCCACCATAGGATGGGCGAACGTTTAAAGAAATGGAAAATTTGTTTAGAATTTCGGAAAACATCGGTTGGAACGAAGTGAATTTGGGGTACTTGGTGGGTAACGAAGTGTGTTTTTTATTGAAAAAAAAAAAGGCGCGAGGGACTGGGGTACTGGGGCAAAAAACTCGGGGGGAAAAAAAGGGGATAGCCTGATGACATGTGAGAGGTGAAGCCAATCAGGGGACCGGGGGGTTCTGTGACGTCACCGCATTTAAGCCGGGAGCGATGCGGGGGGTCACACTCCTTCCCCTGTGTCATCAGGGGAAGGTGTGCCGCGGCTGATGCTTTATGAATTGGGTTTTTAATGCGATTTTGTGGGGGTGCTCGCTTGTTCAGAGTGTTTCTTAAATTTTTATTTCTAAATTTTTTGGGGGGGATTGGGTCTGAAAACCCGTGTGGTCCACTGCAGGAAAAATTCAAAAATCCAAATGGATCTAAGCCAGTTCCCGTGTATTCTTTTAAGAAACAGCGTTTTTACAATACAAATCCCTCATTTTGGCTGTAATTCTTTGGCGCAATTTACTCCCGGGGTTAATAAGCGTTGTTTTGCTGGTGTGTGACCCAAGAAACCCCTCTTTTTCAAACCCCAAAAATAAATTTTTTGTAGCCTAATTACAAGCAAAGGGTTTAAATTTCAAAATGTATCTCGTTGTGTGGCGTAGAAAAAAGCAATTGTAAAAGCTACAAAGCTATATTTTGGGGTGGCTCATTCTTTGGCGCAATTTACATCCGGGGGGTAATTAAGCGTTGTTTTGGTGGGGTGGGACAAAATAAAACGTCTTTTTAAACGCCAAAATATATAAATTTTTTCTGTAGCCTAATTCACAAGCAAAGGTTAATTACAACTTTTATCTCTTGTTGTGTGGCGTAGAAAACACGCAATTGAAACACGCTTACAAAGTACTATTTTGTGCGAACTCAATTCTTTGGCGCAATTTAATCCAGGGGTTAATTTAAGCGTTGTTTTGCTGGTGTGCTGACAAAAAAAAACCCGTTCTTTTTCAACGCCAAAATATAAAAAATTTTTCCTGTAGCCTAATTCATGTCCGAAGGTTAATTAAGCCTTTTTGTGCTTTTACATTTAGTAAAACCACAGTTTTTTTAAAACGACACCATACAAGTAAATTTTTCCTGGCATTTGTGGAGCGAAATTTTTATATCCAAGGGTTACCCAAGCTTGTTACTGGGTTCTTTTGGAGTCAAAAACGGGTGTATTTTTATCATATTACAGATATCCTCATCAAACATTTGTCTGTACATTTTAAAAACAAACAGTATGTCAGACAGGGGGGTGGCAGGCTCTGCACCTGCGAGTGGCAGGGGCACAAACATTCCTGGAACAGGCCCAGGTCGCAGCACAGCAAGGGGAGTCGCAGCAGGGGTCACTGGGTTTGAGGCACAACTGCGCTGTCATCTAGCGGCCGTGTGTTGTTCAGAAACCCAAAGGGTTCTTGATTGGGTTGACTAGGTCATCCTCTTCCTCCCAGATGATTGACCCCCCCAGCCAAAGAGTCGGTGGGAACCTCAGACACAACCATTAGTTGGCAAGGCCCCGGAGCCGGTCAGCGGCCCTACCTGTCCTCAGCCCGCCCTCTGTCCATCCGGTTCCCTCAGCCAGAGATCTACTATGTGGGGTTTGGGGTCAGCGCCACTATATAGCGAGGATGAACAATTTGAGGGGGGGCCAGTCAGCAGCTTAAATTTGGGAGCGAAGAAATTGGGCCAATATCGCTGCTTCTTGCAGTAGGCGGCAAAGTATAGATGTGGAGAGTGGCATGGGAGGTCATGTTGTGAGAGGTCAGCCTTGGCATACCAAGACCAGTGATGAGGACAGCAGTGACGATGAAACACAAATAGATGGGTGATGTTGCCGGACCGCACTTGGGAGCCGGGTGAGGCAAGGGCTTCATCATCGTCAGGAGAAGAGGGCGTCAGCTTGGGTCAGGCAGCAGTGCAGCCCGCAAGTGGGTCGTGTGGCCGTGAGTCAGCAGGATAGCAGCAGTGTGAGGTCGGGAGCCAAGCGGCCACGGGGTAAAAAACCCGCTTCGCAGGTCCAAGAAAGTAGCAGCACAGGGGCTCAGCGAGGCAGCTGCGGCAGTAGTCACTCAGTGCGGAGCGTTGGCTGTAAAATCGATACTCGGCGGTGTGGCAGTTTCTTTGCTAAGACACCGGAGGAGCAGAATATGGGTATTGTAAAATTTGTGGGAAGAAAGTGAAGCGTGGCCAGGGAGAACGTTGGCACCAGGGCCCCTGCATAAAACACATGCAGCGTCACCATCGGTGGCCTGGGGGAAAAACGTGGTCGTGGGGTGGTCCTTTCCCGCCGCTGCGAACGCAGCAGCAGCAGCAGCAGGCCCAGTGGCAGCATGCCATTGCGCCAGTAAAGGTCCACCCCTTGCAGAAGGGAGCTGTTTTTTTTGAATCATCCCCGGGCCCGATGCTCTGCCCTCGTCTCATGGCGCCAGCAGTGTTCATTGAGGCGATAAAAAGAGTCAACGTATGCGTCCAACCACCCTAGGTGCAGCGCTGCCGTGCTCCTGTCCAAGTTTTGGTACTGCGTCCCTCCTTTCCAAAATGGTGGACTCTGCCCCCGTTAGAGAACTAATGGTTGTGCCGAGTGAGATGGGGGTTTCCCAACCCGAATTTCTTTTCCAAAAAGGCAGTACAGACTTATAAATTGTTAAACAGAGGTGGGTCGTCCTTGGTTTATGGTTTGTTCCAAGGTGAGGGCAGCGCGGACGTCTGGAGCTGTAATTTTGGTCAGGGCCGACATGTCCTTTTGGCCCACTGGGTGAAGTGTTCCAGCCAGGCACACCAAAAAACTTGGAAGGAGACGCTGTTTCTCCCCCACTTTGTCAAATGTGCACCTGCGCCAATGTCTTCTCCTTCCCCCTCCCACCACCCCCATTCAGCCCCCAAAAGTACTGTCCTCTACCATGGGGGGACAGCGGTGTCACGAAGTTTACACCTGGTTCTCGGCGAAGAAGTCCCCAAAAGCGGAGGAACTGTCCGGTCATGCAGAAGAAATCGATGTGTGGCTTTCTCTGCGCCAACTGCAAATCGGAACCATGGTGAGGACTGGGAGGAACTGGTGTCCGCGCGCCCCGAGGGGGGAGGCCCATGCGCCTGCATGGACAGTGTTAATCTGTTTGTGGAAAGGTTCTGAAAGTTTCACCGATCTTCAGAACATTCTAAAATGGCCAGGAAACTGTGCATGCACTTTACCCATTCGTACAAACCCGGAACCCCCTCCCGTTTTGCAGCGGCGAAGGGCCCTCCCCCAAACACTTGATATGCGATGTTTCCACCGCTGGAATTCCAGTAAAACATTTTGGGGCCAATGTTGAACAGAAAAAGGGCCCATTAGTTTTTTTGTGATCCAGGCGACAGAAGTATCCCCTGTGAAACTTTGATGTCCCCAGTGGCGTCATGCGTGCCCTGCCGTTGTTGGGGCCTTTCGAGGAGGCGACGTTTTTGTCAGTGCAGGACTAGGGGAGAAAAAAGTCTTTCCCATGCTATGCCGGGAAAAACGATGTGAAAATTGTCTGGGCAGGGGACTGGGTTTTTTTTTTTTTGGCGATCATCTGTGGCCACATGAGCCCGGGGGGCTGAAGTGGAGGAGGGGGGGGCATTGGACACAAGCATTTTGGGTGAAATGAGTGGATTTTCACCAGGTGACGAGGGGGGGAGGAGCAGCTGGAGGAGGGGGTGGAGTGAGGAAAATGAGGCGATGCCCCAAGCACCGTGGCGTATACAGGGAATGGGGGCAGGGCCCCCCCGGGTGCATTGTGCAGAGGCCCCGCAGCTTGCTTATTTGCCTGGTGTGACGCCAAAATAGTCAGATCCGGGGGGGGATGATTTGGGTCTCCCCCTTTTGGGACCCTCGCTACGGCCCCAAAAATGGGAGTTTTTTTCCCCCCGCTATTGGAGGGAAGACAAACAAAAATACTTGGGAAACCCTCCGTAACAGTTGGCCTCCCTATGTGGGGATCGTCCCCTCCTCTCACGGGTCTGGACCGGGGGTTCTCAGCGCTACGACTTGCCGGGCCCTGCTGGGGAAAGGTGGGGGGGGAGGAGCTTTACCGTCCACAGTAGAAACCCTAAGTTGGAGTCACTGATGAGCGTTTCCTTAAACCCCCTAGTGAGGAGGGCAGTCCCCAGCGAGCAGAGGACTGGAGCAGCCCCTAAACCCAACGGGTTTGTGGCCCTACTTAGACAGCACTTGCCATCCATTTAGAGATCGTGGATATGGGGACCAAATGGATGTGTGGCCGCAAAATTTCCGGTTTGCAGTGGGAAACTGTCCGCCCCCCAGTAGTGTGGGATCAGTGGGGGGTTTATGGGCGGGGGCCATCGTTACCCCAAGGGGACCCACTTGTCCCCCGGGAAATTTTGGAACGATGACCTTTGTAGATGAATAGGCGTGGATCGGCCGGATTTCCCGACCCCAATGCCTTGGCGTCGTTGGGTTTAAAGTACCCGCCTAGCCCCATTTTGATGCCGCCACCGCCGTGCCTAATCTGCTGCCGTTTCTCCTTGCCTCCCCCTTTTACATGGTGGGATTGCCCCACCTTAAAAACTTGTATTGTGCCACTTTGACCTCCTGTGCTGTGTGCTGTTGCTGTTGCCATGAAACCCCCACTGTTCATTGTGCCCTGTCTGACCTCATGCTGCTGTGTGGTGCTGCCATGTCCCCCACACGTGTCATTGTGCATGCCCGACCTATGCTGCTGCTGTTGTGACCTCCACGTGCGATTGTGCCCTCTGTGGCCTATTTCTGTTTTGCCACCCGAATGTCATTGTGCCACTGCCTGACCCCATGCTGCTGCTGTTGTGACCTCCACCTGTGTGATTGGCCCCCCCCCCCCCCCCCCCCTCTTTGGCCTAATACGTTTTTTCCCCCTCCGAATGTCATTGTGCCCTGCCGCCTCATGTGCTGCCGCGTGACCTCCCCTTGTCTTGTGCCTTCTGTGGCTTCCTCCTGTTTTTCCCTCCAGAAATTTATTTGCCACTCCTGACCCCATACTGCTGCCCCCGGGACCTCGCTTCAGTATTGTGCCCTTTGGCTTCTCCTGTTTTCCCCCTCCAGAATGTATTGTGCCCTGCCCGACCTATATCGCCGCCGTGCTTGCCCGTCATTGTGCCTTTTTGTGGCTTCCTCGTTTTGCCCCCCCGAAAGAAATTTTGCCACTGCTGACCTCATTTTTGCTGCGCCCTGACCTCCGCTTCAGTTTGTGCCCCCTGTGGCTTCCCCGTGTTTTGCCATCGAATGTTTTTGCCCTGCCGACCATCTTTTGTGGCTGCCGCCGTCCCCCCCAACCCCCCTCTGTCACTAATGTTGCCCCTGAGCTCTAGCTTGCTTTTTTTTTAGCTTTCGCTGCTGCTTTTTCAGGAATTCCCGCTTCAGTTTTTGGTCAGTTTTGCCCCTTAAGGCCAGGGGAAATTTTTTAGTGACGTTTAAAAGCGGGCCGTCATCTGGTGTCATACTAAAACAAACATTTTGGGAAAACCAAAACCAAGCTCCCCCCTTTCATATTTAAGCTGCAAAGTTTACAGCACCCTTTCGGCTCTGGGGCAGCTGGAAAAAGCTGCTTTTTAAGCGATTGTGCCCAAGTAAATTCGGAACGAAACAAATTTTGTCGGAAAATTCGTCGAAGTGACCGAATCGAATTTTTGAGAAATTCGCCCATCTCTAATCACCACGCCACCTGCACCGTGATTCCCCTCTCAACTTGTCATAGGCCTAAGGGTATGTTCACACGGCTTATTTTGGGGCGCATTTTGGTAATCCATAGCTCTCATAAAAAACTATGGATTACGCCTCCTCTCCTCGCTCATACAATACAATCATAATGTACGAGCGGGGAGATAATTGCCACGTCAATTACTTGCGGCGAATACGCGCCGCGAGTAATGAATGTATTTGGGGCCAGTGGACTGCCGGCCCCAACGCGTCGCCGGAGTACATGCTGATCAGCGCGACTCTCAAATCACCCGGCGTAATTGCGGCCATACTGTACTCGCTGCAATTACGCCGTGTGAACATAGCCTTAAACTGTCTTGCCTAGAGTGGTTAGCGGGGCAGGGTACATGAATATTTATGGCTTTATAGTATTGTGTCTTCTACTCTATGTGGATGAGACCTTAAAGGGGCCGTCTACCTCCCCTTTTTAAAAATGAATTATGTAGCATAGGCTGGAAAAAAAACATACTCACCTCTGACATGCAGCACGGTCCTCCACCGGTTATCTGCTGGAAAGCTTTGGCCACACTACTACAGCCTCTTATTGGCTACAGTGATCACGTGACACTGCCTTACATCCCTGTCCAGAGCCTTGACTTCCAAACAACTGGCAGTGTCACGTGACTGTCGATCAGCCAAAACTGGAAGACAACAGAAAATGGTCTGAGAGGATAATGAGGCACATCGCTGAGAGGACCGGTATTTATTTTATTTTCTTCCAGCTACATAATTTAGTTAAAAAAGGGGAGGTGTAAAACCCATTTAAGATAGCCAACTAGGAAGCAAAGCTTTTATTTTGGCTTTCAATGACTATCTTTTAGGTTATGTCTACACAAAACAGGAATACTGTCGGATTTTCGACGGTTTCCGTATTTTGAAACCACCGAGGATCCGACGGTACCCTGTGCTGCATATACAGCAATGAAAAACCTATGCTGTAGTCTATACAACATGGGAGTCTAAGTGGCGGAATATGCAACATGTTGCATATTCTGCCGGAGTCCTGCAGTTTGCCGTCGGATTCCCGTACATTCAGTTGTACGGGCCGATGGCAAAAACTAAAACTGACACGGTTTTTGTGCAAATCAATGCCAAAAACCATGGTCCTGTAGAGGACAAAATGCTGTTGGCTTTCCAATGTATTTTGTCCTATGCTGTGTGCATCTAGCCTAATACTAGAAAAATCTGGGACAGAATACAACTAGACAGAATCTTGAAGGGCAGTGACACCCAAACATGGGTCAAATGTTATCAGTTGAAACTCTTTTCTGTCACATAAAGAACTATAACAACCCCAGTTGTTTTTTTTGGACTTGTACCTCTAAACTTTATAATTTTTATGAACTCATTACAATGTATAACTAGACTGATTCAGCAACATTAGGTTCTAGATTAAAAACTAGCAAAAGAGCAACATATTTTAGAAAATAAAAATTTAACTGAAAATAAAATTTTCCAACTACCTGCTGTGCCATCCATGTGAGCTAAACACAAACAGGATAAACAATGATGTAGTGCACAATTACATTTTATAGCATGGTTAGCATGTTGTGTCAACTAGTGTTAATGCTTTCAACATAGACATGCTAAAATGTGAGAATGTACTTCCTTTGAGACAACAAACATTCTTCTCAGTTCCCTCTATAAACATGATTCCTGCACTCTGCTATATAATGCAATTTGCCTTTTACTGCCAGTTATTTGTGTTCCCTTTGCTCACTGCAACCATTGCAAATCTTTATTGAAGAAAGCACAAAATTCTGTAGTATCAACTGAAATATTGTACATTTGAAATTCATATGTAAGTTTGGCTTAAATGAAAAATAAATTATACAGTAAGGTAAAAAAAATAAATAAATGGAGATAGAAATCCACACAACATGCTTACTATACAGCCTAATATATTATAATATAACATACACTACTGGTCAAAAGTGTTGGAACACCACAATTTTTCAGTTATCTTTTAAGGTATGTTCACACGGCGTAATTTAGTCATGCATTTTGTCGCGTATTTGTGCTCTAATACGCGCCGAAATTACGGTAATGCATAGTTCTGACAGAGAACTATGGATTACGCCTCCTCTCCCCGCTTGTACAATACAATCGTATTGTATGTGCGGGGAGATAAGTGACATGTAAATTATTCGTAGCGAATACGCGCCGTGAGTAATGAATGTCAATGGAGCCGGCGAGTTGCCGCCCCCCCCCCCCCCCCCGCGTCACGGGACTACGCACGTATTAGCGTGAGCTCCCAAAAGACAGGATGTACTGCGGCGCGTACTATACGCGCCGCAATACATCGTGTGAACATACCCTTAGATTAACACAGTTCAAGTATAGCAAATTGTTACGAATGGCAGAAATTATTCTGCCGTTTTATCTTCTCCTACCTATTACGTCAACAGGAGTTTCTATATTATGTCTGTCTTCTGTTGCCTCTGTTTGTTTGGATTGGTTGAATGTCAAGTGCCCACGGTACGTGCTTATCAGCTACCCTGGCTTGTGCACCTGAGCTGGTTGGGCCTCTATGCAGCTGCGCTTACTAGGGCTCTTTGTGCAGATTAGAGGTGTGGATCGTGTCTAGTCCTGCAGTGTTTGATTGTCCTGTCTACTGTCAGTCAGTTGTATTAGACTGAAGTATCTTGTTTCTTCTCTAGGTCTTTTTTGTGTAGTATTGGTCTTTGTAGATTTTGAGAAATATATATTTGGTTTCTGTCTAGTTTCTTTTGGGCATTGCTGAAGTATCACTGGGTTTTAAGGCCACTTGCTGTATTAGGGTCAATCATTAGCTGAGGGACGTATTTGAGGGAAAGGTGTAAGGGTGACATCAAGAATAGTTGTTCCAGTGTTAGGAGTAGTATAGGGCAAGCTTTTAATAGGGATAGTAATGATAACTGACCCAAGCTAACTACTTTTCAATTCCAAAACTGTACATGCATTTAAATCTTAACCAAAATGTGCACCTGTCTTCATCTTCCTGCTGTCCGTTTGCTGAATTTTCAGGCGGTGAGTCTTCGTATTGCCTCTTCATGTGACTGCTGGTGAATTTATTATGTTGCTAGCTGTTGTTTGGAGCCCAAAAGCATCATTTCACAAATAATGAGAAATAGCTTGAAGGTTTAAAGTAAGTTTAAAACATAAAAATAGTATGAATTTTTAACCTAAAGTGCAACAATATACTGAATTTCTAATTTTTTTCAAGTGGCTTTTTTCAGAAAAGATATTAAGGACAGCAGCTCTGCTCTGGAGTACAGAAAGCCAATTATGGTTTGAAATTGGATGCAAACTATTACTACAGGTGTCTCTGCTTTTGAAGATTACTTTCAAACCAGTGTTGGAACAGACTGCAGTACGACACCTTCTAGGGCAGGACTTCGACAGTTTTTATGTCCAGTAATGCCAAGATAAAGGCAGTTAAGGCAGTTAACAAAGGAAGACAGACAAATATTATAACCCCTAGAGGTGTAGGTTTATCCTACAGAGAAATTGCCACAAAAACCACGGTGACAGTCAGTACAGTTTCCTATAACACTCAAAGGCACTTGGAAACTGAAGGAAATTGTGCCAGGGTGAGGTCTGGCAGTCCATAGGCCACTTTAAAATCAGATGACAAGTTTTTGCGAGTTAACAGTTTACGTGATCAACTCCTCAAAACTCAAAATCTTTAAGCACAGCATAATGCAGCAAAAAGTCAAAACGTTTACAATTCAGCTAGAAAGAGAAAACTTCTATCTGAAGGTTTCACAGATCTAGAATCAGTAAGAAAGCCACTGCTAAGATTACAAAATAAAAAAAAGACTTAACTGGGTGAAGGAGAACCTACAACTGAAGAGTGGAAAAAGGTCTTATGGACTGATGAATCTAAATGTGCCATATTTGGCACATCACACAGGGTTTTTGTATGTCATTGAGTAGGTGAAACATTGGTTTCTCTATGTGTGACAACAACTGTCAAACATGAAGGAGATGATATAATGATCTGGGGCTCATTTTCTGTATCCAGAGCTGGAAACTTGCACAGGGTGACCAGGGTAGTGCACAAAAAGGGTGATCACAGTATTTTAATGCACCATGCAATAGCACCTTGGTGTTCAGAGGTTCATATTACAACAAGATAATAATCTGGAATAACCTTTAGGTTATTTCATAACTACCTAAAAAAAAATAAGAAACTTGAAAGCTTCAAAGGATGGAATGGCCAGACTTAAATCCCATTGTTTGGAATGAACTGGATAGAAGGTTGATAGCAAAGGAACCTAAAAGTGCAACATATTTGTGGGAAATTCTTCAACAATGTCGGAAAGAAATTTCTTAACAATATCCAGATGCAATTATAGAAAGAATGTATGAATCGTGTTAAGCTGGTATACCAACGAGAGGTTTCAACTGGGAAGACTCAAAAATCTAGATTTAATTTGTTGAAAGAAAATTTTATTCATCATTATTAGTGTTGAGCGATTACGTTGGCCATCGACATCGGTCGATAGTCGACCATCATCAACAAGATGGTCGATGGTCGATGGTAGATTATGATCGATGACCATTAAAGTCTATGGGAGAGCAACAACACATTCATTCTTACACCCAAACAGGGCTGGAGAAGCTGGAATTAAAATCCACAACAGTCAAATGGAAACATGCTACATCTTAGGCAACACACTTAGGGATATGAAAGGTCTGAATTTTATTACTGTGCATTTATAACCTGTCTTGTACCACAGCATGACCCTTAAACCTGCATGACCCACAAATTAAAAAGTGACAGAAGGCAGTATGATTTGAACCATCATTTTACTTTAACTGGACATTGAATATCCCTGTCCTGAAATGCAGCATGAGCCCCAAACCTGCATGACCCCCACATTTAAAAAGTGCCGGAAAAAGGAGTCTTTCAACCACCATTTTAGTTGAACTGGACATTGACTATCCCTGTCCTGGAACGCAGCATGAGCCCCAAACCTGCATGACCCCCACATTTAAAAAGTGCCGGAAAAAGGGTCTTTTCAACCACCATTTTAGTTGAACGGGACATTGACTATCCCTGTCCTGGGCCACAGCATGAGCCCCAAACCTGCATGACCCCAGTTTTAAAAAGTGCCGGAAAAAGGAGTCTTTCAACCACCATTTTAGTTTCACTGGACATTGACTTATACCTGTCCTGGTTAGCGCTTGCCCTTCCGTATGAGTGCAGACCAATTGAGCTTCACTTGGAAATACTGGGGGTTTAAACGCTCCTGTTCCCCAGGTGCCCTTTTTCTTGGCTTTCTTTTTCTCATTTTACTCAACGTGCTGGAGGAAATTGTCTCTGTACTTTGTTCTCTGTCCTTTGCTCCATACTCAATGTCCTCTGAATAACCTACATCTGGTCAAGTTTCCTGTACCTCCCTTTTTACAATTCAGAGGAATTTTTTACAGCTATTTTGTACATGCAAGTTTTTTAGTAGTTTAATTCTAGAAAACACATTTTTAAAATAGGATGGAATCCCGACATGTCTTTGTTTCTCTTTAATTGTATTAAATGGGTTGTCTCAATACAGGGATTAATACTATGTTAAAGATCTTTCAAAAACAAGTCATTTTGCAATATGTGTCCATTAACAGTGTCCTACCTATTCCTGTTTCTGCAGCACCATCACCCTTGAGCCACTTTGACAATTGTGAAGAAAAAAAATGTCTGTTAGAAACACATTTTTTATAATAAGACCTGTAGTATTTGCTGTATTCACTTTAAGTGCAAGGTGCCTCAATGAAAAAAAGCTGTAGTGCGCCAAAGTGAAAAAACACGTATCTGTAATGTTTTTCGGATAATAAAAGGTTTTTTTGGCACCTATCAATCACCTGTGGTAAAATACACAATTGCTGGATTCAAATTTAACTGCAAAGTAGATCTATTAACAAAGCTGGCCTGCACCAAAGTGAAAAAATACGTATCTTAAATGTATTCGGATAATACAAGGTATTTTTGGCACCTTTCAATTCACCTGTGGTGACTACAAAATTGCTGTATTCACATTTAAGTTTCAAGGTGCCTCAATGAACAAAGCTGTAGTGCGCCAAAGTCAAAAAACACGTATCTGTAATTTTTTGGATAAAAAAAGGTATTTTTTTTGGGGGCCTATTTAATTTACCTTTTGGGGACTTTAAAAATTGGGTGTATTTTAAAATTTAAAATGCAAGGTGCCTCAATGAAAAAAGCTGTAGTGTGCCCCAAAATCAAAAAACACGTATCTGAAATTTATTCGGATAATTAAAAAAAATTTTTTTGGGACCTATCAAAAACCCGTGTGGGTACAAAAATTTCTGGATTCTAATTTAATTTCAAGGTGGCTATATCAAAAAAAGCTGGGAAAGGGGAAAATTGAAAAATGAAAAACCTATCTGAAATGTATTTGATAATAAAAGTGCAGTTTTGCACCTTTAAAAAAGAGACCCGCAGTTACTAGAAAAGATGTGAAACCTAATATAAGTTTTAGGGCCCGCCCCAATTTCCAGGAGATATTTCAAAAAGAAAAATGTTAATAATAAAGTATTGCGTGCATGTCTACACTAAGGGCTTGGGGGAAACTTTATCCAGGGAATTCCCCCCTCCCCCTCCCCCCGTGGAATTTTTCAGCGGTAGTTTCTCCTTTTTAAAATTTTTCTAAATACCATAAAATTTTCCAAAACTCTAATCTAACTAAGTTGTAAGGATCACAGCTAACCCGTAGAGGGTTTTCCCTTGGGAAAAAATAGAATTAATTTTTGCTTTAGCTGGTTGGACCCCAGGGAGAGCACAGTCCTACTGTATGAGAAGCTGAGAGCCACTGAGGGTGAACAGGAAGGGTGTTCTATGTTTAAAAGAGGGGGATGGATTTTACCCGCCCAAACGCAACCCTACACTTTCCCCGTCATGACCGCCAAAAAAATTTTCACCCCTGCCCCTATTCTGTAAGTGTTGCTGGCCCCCAAAAGAAGGAAAACGCCGAAAATGGCGGATCTTTTAATAAAATGATGCACAGATTTTTAACCCAATTATGGGATGATCTAAAAAATTTTTATCACCCCTAAAAAATGTGCTTATTTCAACTTTGTCGATATAAACGCTCAAAAACTAATCATTATTTGTCTTTTTTTCTTTTTTCTTTTCCTTTTTTAAAATTTAAATTAAGAAATTTAAAAATGGGATAGGGTATCAATTAAAAAATAGTGAAACTGGGCTTTTCTAAAAAAACTTTTTGGGCCCGTAGTAAAAATTTTTTATGTAATATTATATTTTAATTTTATATATATTTATATATTTTATATTATAATTTAAATATATAACTTTCATTAAATAACTACTGGCCCAAAATATAAATATATTTTATAAAATTATATATTATTTTATTTTTTATATATATATATAAAATTCAAAACATTTTAAAAATACTATGGAAAAAATATAAAAAAATATTATATTTTATTTATATTAATTTTATTATATATAAATTATATTTTATATATTTTATTAATATATATTTATATTATTTATATATATTTCGTGGGCTACAACCCGCCCCTGGGGAAAATAGCAAAGTCCAACTTGATGGAGATTTTTTAGTCCAAATACGGTTGCTCCATGTTTAATTGGCAATTGGGGCATTTCCAAAAAAAATGATAGGGGCAAAACGGGAAAAACCAAAAAAAAAATGAACCCCCGCTCCTCTGAGCAACCCGGGTAAAACAGTGGTAGTTATCCTCACATCACCTTAAATCCCCCAGTGGGGGGTATGGGAGATCTTGGCTATCTCCACTCTGGCCTCTCAGGGTTTTTAAACTCTTTTATCCCCGGGTAACAGGCCCAAAACCCAATTAGGTTTACTAAACGACTTTTATAGGAAGCAAAACTTTTGGCCTGAAACATGGGGAGCAGCCACCCACCCAACACTTTGACTGCTCCCGGTAAGAGTCGTCCCGGACTAAGCTGTTTGCCAACAGCTATACTAGCTGTTAAGCATGTGCCAACTGCATATCCCAGCTGACAAAAGAAAACCAACAGCTCCTACTTCACCAAAGCCAGTACCTTGGTGACGTGTAACTGCCACCTACCAGTGGTGGGACCATGCGACTTACTTCTCCCTTTAAGTCGGTTGCCATCCGTTTACCATTGTACATGCAGAAACCTGGCAGAATATACACATCATCACAGACCTTTCCTGCTGCCACCTTACAATATATACACACAAAAAGATATATATATATATATGCAGTTTATCTAAGAATAAATAGGTTATTCCCCAACTGTGAAAGACAGTCCTATTCACTGTAATCCACAATTTCTACTATTTACAAAGTTCCATAGCATCAGTCCACAATGGATTCATAACCCTGGCACACAGACTCCACTAAACAGCTGAGGCGAGCTTCCAGAATTGCTGAACGCCGCTGGAAGAAAAGCCGCTCCACCGACGACTTCACCTCATAAGAACAATCGCTACACACATTTAAGTCTGCACTCACCACCGCCAAACACTTCACCAATCTCATATCCTCCTTGTCTCACAACCCCAGACATTTATTCAACACCTTCAACTCTCTCCTTTGCCGCCCTGCACCTCCTCCCCCATCTCTCCTATCAGCGGACGACTTTGCCACTCATTTCTTACATAAGATCAACCTCCTCAGAGAAAGCTTCACCCCTCAGTCCCCAATACCCAGCACTATACCCCTACAATCGCCACCACCCACCCTCACCCTGACACCCGTCCCCAGTGAAACACTTCAATAACCTGCTTTCCCACTGTTAGTCACATAAACCTTTCCTCTCTAGTCGCCAACTCCAACCTCACTACCTGTAACCTTGACCCACTGCCATCCTACCTCATCCCCGACCTCAGCACTGTTATTTTCCCAGCTCTCACCCAAACCTTTTCAATCATTTAACCTCAAAGCATTTTCCCTTCCTCTTTTAAAAACACGCGACCATCACAACCTATCCTTAAGAAACCATCTCTCAAACCCCTCCTCACTGTCCAACTATCGCCCATCTCGCTGCTTCCTTTTGCATCCAAACTCCGGAACAACACGTCTATCTTCAACTGTGCTCCCACCTCTCCTCCAACTCTCTCCTTGACCCACTCAATCAGGCTTCCGACCCAACCACTCCACTGAAACTCCCCTAACCAAGGTCACCAACGACTAGTAACTGCTAAAGCTCACGCCACTACACTGTGCTCCTCCTCCTAGACCTGTCCTCCCGCCTTTTGGACACGGTCGACCACTCCATCCTGCTACAAATTCCTCTCCTCCCTCGGCATCACGGACCTGGCCCTCTCCTGGATTCTTCATACCTCTACTGAATGGACATTCAGTGTCTCTCACTCCTCCACCCCCTCCTCCTCCCAACCCGCTCTCTGTTGGTGACCCACAGGGGTCGGTCCTGGGCCGACTCCTCTTCTCTATCTACACGCTTGGTCTGGGTCAGCTCATAGCCTCACATGGTTTTAAAACTACCACCTGTACGCGGACGACACCCCCCTTTTATATCTCGGTCCTGATATTAACTCTCTTCTCCCCCGGATCCCAAAATGCCTATCATCCATTTCCTCCTTCTTCTCCTCCCGTCGCTTAAAACTAAATGTAGATAAAACAGAATTCATTCATCTTTCCTCCGTCCCTCTCTCTCCCTCCACCTGATCTTCTCTACCCACTGTTAATGGCCACACCCTCTCACCCGCTCCCCAAGTCCGCTGCCTTGGTAACCTTTGACTCCTCTTTATCCTTCAAAAACCGCCATCCAAGCCCTCACCTCTGCCTGCCACCTCCACCTGAAAATTATTTCACGCATCGCCCATTCCTCAACTCTGACACTTACTAAAACGCTTTGTCCATGCCCCCGTCATCTCCCGCCTTGACTACTGCAACATCCTTCTCTGTGGCCTCCCAGTTAGCCACCCTCGCTCCCCTCCAATCCATCCTCAACTCTGCTGCCCGTCTGATTCACCTCTCTCCTCGTACTCTCTGCCTCTCCCCTCTGCCAAACCTTCACTGGTGCCCATTGCCCAACGAATTCAGTTCAAATTACTCACCTGACCTACAGGCTCTCCATAACCTCTTCCCTCCATACATCTCTGCCCTAATTTCCAGATACCTCCCTCACGCAATCTCCGCTCCTCACAGGACCCTTTCCTCTTTCTCCCCTCTCATCAGTCCTACATAACGTCTCCCAAGACTTCTCCGTGCTTCACCCACACTCTGGAACTCCTTAACCCAAAACATCAGACTCTCCCCAACTTTCACCAGCTTCAAAAGCAACCTGAAAAACCCATCTCTTCAGGATAGCCTACAACCCACACTAACCCCCCCACCACTACACCGGCCCGCAAACATGTCTGTCCCACACCTTCTGTCTCTCCCCTCCTTCCTTGTAGATTGTAAGCCCTCGCGGGCAGGGTCCTCTTTCCTCTCTGTTTCAGTTACTAGTCATTTTGTCACCATTGTAATTGTTCCACATTTGTTATGTATGTAATTCCCCTTAAATGTACAGCGCCCTGGAATTAATGGCGCTCTAAAATAAATAATAATAATAATAAAATAAGTTCCATTTGGAGCCTCCATTGCAAAAGTAGAACCAGATAGAAATCATTGGCACCCAGCAGACAGGATTAAGTTTGTTTTTATGGTTTTTTTCAGGTTAATTTAATGTTCTAAGGTGCTCCCAATGCAGCATCACTTCCAGTCCAATGAACCTAAAAAACCTGTACAAAAAAAGCCCTAACCATAACCCAACTGACACTGTTTTTTGTGGCCATCCCAAATTAAATCACTAAATTTGAATCGAATGTGACATGAACCCAAATTCAAAACAAAACATTACTACTTAACAACAGACTTTGGACATATTCATACATTATGCGCTTGTTGCCGCCTTTCATTGTGGTTTAAGACTAAGGGCCACGCCGGCCCGAAACGCGTCAGCTGGTCACCCCTCTGATCATCTCTTTTTGGACACGTTGTTGCCTTCGTGGCTTTTTTGTGGCTTTTATGATGTATTTTCAATAAAATTTGCCTGGATTTAATGAAATACTTTCTCTGGTGCCAATCCATTTTGCTTTCTTGGATTACGATTATGCTGCGTGTCATGACCGCAGATTAGAGCACAGAGCTGCCACAAGTCTACCGGACTGTTTATACCAAGGTGAGCTGCCTTCTTTCTTTCTTTGACTTTTTGCCCACTAAACATTTTCTTCAAATTACAATGGCGTTGAAAGCGTTTTCCAAAATCCAATCCACAAAAAAAAAATGGAATTCAAAAACAGTGAGTTAACTTTGAGCTAAATCCACAGGATCCATGAATTCACTATGAGGTCCCCTTGATGATTGGGAGGTGGGCTTAAGCATTTTTGGCCCAAAGTGTGAACTGAGAACCTCAATTTTTTTCATGTATCCTAGTTAGCAGTAATGCTTTTTCCAAATTTCCTATGTCCCATTTGACGGTTTCCTTAGTCCATAATATGCCACTGTTTTTTGAATTTGTAATGTCTATATGAATTGCTGCCACACCAGTGTGCATTTGTTTTTTCAAACAAAGTTTTTCCATGTGCAAAACCAATTGTTGTTTTTGATCATGAATTCACTATGGACTGGAACTGCACATAGACTTTTGCTTATAAAACTTTTATGCAGCTTTCTTTATAGCCGTTTTTCTTGATATTTTTGTTGCACAAAAGTTAGTGGAGATGCTTGTAAAAGTTTCAAGTACATGCTACTTTCTTGCAATGTAATGTATTTCTATTGTCACACTGCAAAACATCTGTGTAAAAACTCATCCTTAGTATGTACATAATGGCCTATGAAGCTTCTGTGTCAACCCTTGGGACGCAGTTCATACCACACTATCCTAATCTCGGAAAGAGTAAAAATCCCACTTACCATCTCCACTAACACGTTTTAAGGTAGTGGAAAAGTTTTATCAAGTCCATTGTTTTAATCAAAGCTCCTTCACCCTGGGCAAATTTTCTGTTGACATACAGTAGTAGCCCCTACAACACTATGCCTCCAGTTTGTCCATAACGTGTTGAGAAGGACTACAAGTTTGTTCTTCTATGTTCTTGCTAGAAGAAGCTATTCCTTTAATAATAATATATAAAAAGAATATGGTGATGTGGTTCATAAATAATCTAAACCGGAGGTACATTTGAACTTAATATTGAAGATATATTGTGACAGTTACATGAATTTACTTTGTGGTATCTACATGGCATATTCCTATTTTATGAGCAAGAAAAAAAACTGAAATATACTGCAGTGCTTTGATTTCATATGAAATAGACATAGCTCCATGCTAGAAACAAGCACAAATTAACCCATGTTCTTTATAAAGGAAACAAGGAAAAAGTGAGGGAGAAATTATATTTTTCTCCTGTGGCAAATGGTTGGGGGGAGGAGGAGAGTTGCTTTATTTTATTGATTTAAAAAAAAACACACACACATATCCCACAGGCGCCAAAAAGCACAGGGCAATGATTAATGTCCCCTCAGAAAAAGAAATTATATCGAATAAATTAAACTACTGTGGCAGCAAATTGAAAAATAAGGATGTAAATGAGGTTTGAATACTTAATATCTGAGTGGGGAAAGCAGCTATCGATGGAAAGGAAAATGATGAGAGATTGTAGGTTCCCCCGAATCTTGGCTCCAGGGAGAGGTATGAAGGCTTCCATCCAAGAAGACACACACAATAACCTAGAGGCACAGAAAAGAGGGGGTCCTTTATTGGTAGACCTTATAATACACTTAAGCTTCTATATAAACTCATTGCTTACGTGTTAACCCCTCGCCCTACAAATCTGCTGATACATTAATTATTCTGTTTGTAGACCTTTCTTTTAAAAATGGAAGCCAGCCCTAAAATATATTAGGGCATATCCGTATGCTATGTGATAAATGCTCAGTCGCTTGGGATCTCACCCCAGCACCAATGTAGTCCTAGTCACATGGTCACTCATGGTTATAGTAAAAGAAAGATTTGGAGACAGCCAAATACATTCATTGGATAGTGACTGTGCATGACTGTCCATTCATTGGAAGCAAAGGCTAAGCACCCTTGTTGATAAGACCATGACACACAACCGATCCAACATTTATACCTTTTGATAGGCCATAAATGTTTCTGATAAAACATTTCCTAATCATTGCTATATGTACATGTATTACATAAATAGGAAGTTTTTATTAGGACAAATATTTTTTGATTGGGGCACATTCAATATCTTGAACTACAGGGTAGTCCAACAATAATCTCGACATTTCCACACACCTATGAATGTACAGAAATATATTGTGTTTAGTGTAGTTTTCCTTATATTTTTTAAAATATTCCAACTGGTGCAAAAGAAGACAATCAGACGACATGTAGCATTCAGTTCCACACTCCTGGAATGAAAGTTACAGCATAAAGACTCTCGTTCGAGAAACCAAAGACTTAGAACCCTAGCTTCTGTCCTTCTTATTACAATTTCAAAGGGGTTGTTCGGTTCCTCTAAAAAATGAATAAGAAGCTACCAATCAGCAGATGCAAAAAAGATGTCCTCATTTGGAAAGATAACAAAAGAATGGGTAGACCCGGGGAAAGTGAGTATAGGTTTTTTTCTTATTGGGCTACCAGGAGCATCCTATTAATTGTTTAGAGGAATCGGACAAAAACTTTAAAGATGGACCTTCAGTAGGTGTCATTGTTTCTATCTGTTAAAATTCCATCTGCTATGATTTTACTGTATTTGCAGGCGTACTTCGGGTGCATTGCAACGTAATTACGCTCTGAAGTACTCCCCACAAATATGCTCTGTGAACATCCATTAAAGGTGTTCTACTTTTCTGAATTTAGGTCTGATAACTAAAAAGTAAAATAAAATTTATTTTATAGAATTCATTGCTAAAGATGAATCAAAACTGGCTCAAGTGAAAAGTAAAGAAATTATCCATTGCCCAAAGTCAAATTCTATTCATTTTTGAAAGAATCTCTGGAAAATATAAGCTAGAATCTAATTGGCTACTACGAGCCATTTTTATTTGGACTGATTTTGAAAACTATTCATTTGGGAACAGGTCTGTAGGGAGATCTGTATTGTTTGCTCATAACCTTCTTAAAATATATGTTAAGGTGATACTTTAGTCTCGTTCAGGTATTCAGTTAATCAAGATCAATCGAATCTGGACCACCCAAATGTGCTAAACTGCACATCTATACAGTTGCATATGTGAGTCATTAACTCCTTGAAAATAATATATTTTTTTGTACATTATGGGCATATACAGTAGTTGACTGTACTTTCCTATACAGAAGAAGCAAAGGTATACATATATACCAAAGTATGATAAATATATAGCTGACATCTTTTATTTTAAGGAAGAAGGGGCGAGAGGGGATGATTTTAGCTGATTTCCTGAACCAAGCCCAATTTTACAATTAACATGGATTGGACACGCAAGTCAACAGAAGTGTAACCTGACTTATTTCCTGCCCATTGATATGGGACACACTTCTAAAGTACAACATTTCAATCACAGATAGTACATATGACCTTCTTCGGCCCACACAAAAATGAATACAGATAATACCACAATTACATACAGACATATTGTATGTAAGGCTGAAAAAAACACATATGTTCATCCAGCTACACCTATTATTCTATAGTGACAACAAAAAAACCCTGTGAGGTTGAAGTCATCTGACTCTATTTCAGGGGAAAGATTCCTTCCACACCTTAATCAGAATAAATCCCTTTACCAGAACCTCTAAAGATATAAACCGAAGTCCCAACTCCAGCTTATACTGACTCTGCACCAGCCACTCTCTATACAGACACTTAACAAGTCCCTATGTACATATCCCAGACGAGACCTCCCAAAATACAGACCTCAGATCAGACTCTGTTGCAGACAGATTTATTGGAGATTTAATGATAACATGGTTGCAGTTTTTGAAGTATAGACAGGCCAATATAACAACAAAGTGAACACAGGTAAGGTTTTATATTTATACTTATATACTATATACTTATAACTCCCTTCTATGTGGAGAAGAGGCTATACGCCATAACTTTAATGGAGAGTGACATAGACATTTCTCAAAATGAACTCCCATTCATTGTAGCTGCTATGAAGTACACATGCCTTTTTGTATTGCCGTATAGACAATACAGGGAAGGGAGTGAATAATTCCAATATGGCCTCTTCTGCACATATAGTATATCTAATGAATAAAACTAAAACTAAATATTTTAGATTTTGATAATTAAGAGAAGTCTGGCCCCTTGAGCTATAGCTACACCTCGGAGATCAACCATGATGGCAATAGTCTGATAATAGGACAGTACTGGAAAATTAGAAAATTATTTTGAGTTTAATTTTAACATAATATTTACTAATGCTAAGCATCAATTTGTGGCTTCTATTTCCATCTGCTTGTCTAGCTACACATTGATAAACTACACAGTCAAGTCACATTATTATGATCTCCTGATCTCCAGAACAACTGCTGTGTGTGCAGCACGGAAAGCAGCTAGAAGGGCTGGGATTGACTCTATAAGGTAGGTTGTCAGCTGCTGGTGGGTCTATAGATCCAACACCACCATCAAAGGGGCCTCTTCCAAAAAAATGTCGGAAATTTTTTACCGAGTGACATGGCACATTGTCTTGCTAGACGATCCCATCCGCCCCAGGGAAGCCAATCATAGTTACATAGTTAGTATGATTTGAAAAAAGACACGTGTCCATCAAGTTCAACCAAGGGTGGGGAAAAAGTGGGTGAAGGGAGGGAGACCAGGATTAAGCCCAGCCTCCCCACTGGTTAACGCCATGAAACTTCCAGGGAAGACACCACCAGTCAGGATCCCGAATTTTACATGGCTATGCACGCATTAATATTCTTTAGTTTCAGGTAGATATCTAAGCCTTTCTTGAAACTCCCAACTGTTCCTGCTTTGACCAGCTCCTCAGGCGGCTATTCTCCAGATCCACAGTTCTCACAGTGAAGAACGCCCTTCTCTTCTGGAGATTGAATCCTTTTTTCTCTAGTCGAAGGGAATGTCCCCTTTTCTTTTGAGGGGACTTTACATTAAATAATTTTTCCCCATACTTTTTGTAGGGACCATTTATATATTTATATAAATTAATCATGTCCCCCTGAAGCCATCTTTTCTCAAGACTAAATAAGTTCAATTCTACTAACCTCTCCTCATAAGGGGAATGTAGCATCTTAGTTATAAGTTTGGTTGCTCGTCTTTGCACTCTCTCTAGCTCCATTACATCTTTTCTATAAAGTGGGGCCCAGAACTGAACAGCATATTCTAAGTGAGGTCACACCTATGCTTTATGTAGCGGTAGAATTACATCCTTGTCCCGTGAGTCCATGCCTCCTTTAATACACGCCAATATCTTACTTGCCCTAGAGGCAGCTGATTGACACTGCATGCTGTTCTGTAGTCCATAATCTACAAGAACACCCAGATCTTTCACAACAAGCGATGCTCCAAGTTTTTCTCCCTCTAGGACATATGATGCCTGCAGATTATTTGTATCCACATTGAACCTCATTTGCCAAGTGAATGCCCAAACACTCAGTGTGTCCAGGTCTGCTTGCAATTTATGAGCATCTTCCATAGATTGCACTACCCTACATAACTTGGTGTCATCTGCATAAATAGAAACCGTGCTATTGATCCCTTCCACTATATCATTAATAAATACATTAAATAAAAGAGGACCCAATAGTGAGCCCTGCGGCACACCACTCACAACCGGAGACCACTCAGAGTAGGAGTCATTTACCACCACTCTTTGAGTACGATCCGATAGCCAGTTTTTAATCCAATTACACACTGTTATTTCTAACCCAATGGATTCTAATTTACCAAACAAACGCTTATGCGGGACAGTGTCAAACGCCTTTGCAAAGACTAAAAACACTATATCCACAGCCGCCCCGCTATCCAGACTTCTACTCATCTCTTTATAAAAGCAGATCAGGTTGGTTTGACAACTTCTGTCTTTAGTAAAACCATGCTGGCAATCACTTATAATATTGTATTCATCCACATATTCCTGTATATAGTCCTTATGAGCCCTTCAAACATTTTTCCCACAACAGATGTTAAGCTTACTGGTCTATAATTAAAAGGGGCAAGATTTGGAGCCTTTTTTTGAAGATGGGAACTACATTTGCCTTGCGCCAGTCTCCTGGTACTATACCAGTCACCAGGGAATCTCTAAATATCATGTACAGGGGCACAGAGATAACTGAGCTGAGTTCTTTAAGAACTCTTGGGTGAATGCCATCAGGGCCTGGAGCCTTGTTCACATTCAGTTTATTTAACTTGACTTTGACTTTTTCTACACTGAGCCAATCAATTTTAGCAGATGATGTATTAACAGTACTGGCACCACCTACATCTGCAATGGGCCCACCCCAATCAACTGCTTTCTCATCGTTAGTATATACTGAGCTGAAGAACCTATTTAGTACCTCTGCCTTCTCCTGGTCCCCAATGACCAGCTCCCCATTACAGTTTTTAAGGATCCTACATGCTCTGACTTCGGCTTTTTGGCATTTAAATACTTAAAGAATTTCTTGGGGTTAGTCTTGCTGTCCTTGGCCACGTGCCTTTCATTTTGAATTTTAGCTTCTTTTATACATTTTTTACAGATTTTATTAAGCTCTTTGTTATTTTTGAAAGGCTGATGCCAAGCCCTCTGACTATTTTTTTAATTCCCTTTTTTTATTATTTATTGCCCTTTTAACAGAAGGTAGAAGCCATGTTGGATTTAGTTTTAATCGCCTATACTTGTTACCCATAGGAATAAATTTTGCTATAAGTTCCCCCAGAATCAGCATGTATGGGTGTCTGTTATCTGCAAGAATTAATTTATACCCATTCACATGCATGCGAACCGGCCATGCATGTGAATGAAAAGGGTGGCACTTTCAGCTTCCGAAGATAGCCCAGTTTGTACGCTTGGCTATGTTTGCAAGCTCCAATGGAAGTGAATGGAGAGGATGACCACAAGCGCAGCCCTGCTCATTGATATGCACGGTTGGCCCGTAACTATCTGCGAGCAGCAAGCACTGGGGTTTTTACTTTGTGGTAAAACCCTTTTATCCTATTGTATATGATTATTTATCATCATAGATTATACACTGTTTAGATCATATAGGATTCACATTCTGCTCCCTTTTCACCACTAACTGCAGTGTCTTTAACCCAGGATGCCCCATGTCTCTTTACACCAGAAATTGGACCATGGAGAAAGCTGCCACCTCTTTAAGCATATAAAGTCATAAATAAAAATGTGTGGGATGTGGTGATTTCAATACCTGAAGCATCTTGTAAATATGATTTACAGCTAATGTGGAAGGATTTAGGATCTGGTGAGCAGTTTATGAAGTGAAGAATGGGAAGTTTTTACAAGCAAGCCGAGGTTTATAAAGGTCTGTCCTGAATATCGGAAGGAATTAAATGTTTTCCTTGATAAAAAAAAGTTTTACATAAAAAAGATTGCGTAAAATAGTTAAACTCGTAAGTCGACATGAGGGTTTTAAGAAACAAATATTGTAAGTATTTTAAGATCGAATGAGGAAGGTATCTAACATATTTAATACACACATTTTATTTTTAGTTTTAAATCATATAGTATCAGAAAGGCAGTCCCCAAGTTACAAACAAGATAGCTCTATCCTCTATCATATAATAACCCTATATATCACAGAGCTCAGCTCCTCTCCTCTATCATATAACCCTATATATCACAGAGCTCAGCTTCTCTCCTCTATCATATGACCCTATATATCACAGAGCTCAGCTTCTCTCCCTCTATCGTATAATAACCCTATATATCACAGAGCTCAGCTTATCTCCTCTGTCATATAACCCTTTATATCACAGAGCTCAGCTTCTCTCCTCTATCATATAACCCTATGTATCACAGAGCTCAGCTTCTCTCCCTCTATCATATAACCCTATGTATCACAGAGCTCAGCTTATCTCCTATGTCATATAACCCTATATATCACAGAGCTAAGCTTCTCTCCCTCTATCATATAACCCTATACATCACAGAGCTCAGCTCCTCTATCATATAACCCTATATATCACAGAGCTCAGCTTCTCTCCTCTATCATATAACTCTATATATCACAGAGCTCAGCTTCCCTCCCTATATACTATAACCCAATATATCACAGAGCTCAGCTTCTCTCCTCTATCATATGACCCTATATATCACAGAGCTCAGCTCCTCTATCATATAACCCTATATATCACAGAGCTCAGCTCCTCTTCTCTATCGAATGATCCTATATATCACAACCTGCAGTGTATACCATACAATGCAGTTTAATGCTTATGGGAGAGCCAAAGTGCAGTAAATGGGACGTGACTCATGTTCTGAGTCACGCCTAACAACACCTTAAAGGGAATCTGTAATCAATGTTTTTTTATTTATTAAAACTAGACCCTGATCCATATTTTGTTTTTCATCGCCATTTTTATTTTCTGATTGTAGTTCTCATTTTGGCTGTCTATATATGATTGTGGGGACGGCATTCTTGTCTGCACTGCTTTTAACAGCATTTAGAGAGATGCTTTACAACAACTTTATGCACATAGGAGCCTGTAAACTGGGAAGTTTTCTAGGTATGCTCTGTGACCTGGGAAGAAGTCAGTGTGCAGGGAGGAGAGAGGGGGAACTGTGACATATTGTGACTGATGGATCCTGTGTATACATATAGGTGTTACCTTTCAGTGTAATCCTGCTTGTACTGACAATGAGCAGACTACTGAATATCTGTCTCTACAGAACAGGAAGTGTCAGACTATTAATTCCTGCAGATTTCACTTTGGCCACTAGGTCTAAGACTTTTTAAAAAATATTTAAAGTGATATGGAAAATGAAAAAAAACAACTAATTCTTAAAAAATGCGTTTAACACTAAAATGTGAGTTAAACAATAAGTAATTTTTTGATGACACATTCCCTTTAAGTATGAGGGAAATGTAAATTGGATATTTATAACTCAGGGATTGCCTGTAGTATTTTTTTGTTCTTCAAGTCCTTCCTATTCTTGAAATCTGGCAGGTTATAATGTCCTTTTATTTTGGTTGAGGTCATGGGTCCTAGCAGAAGAGGCTTGCCTTTGCTTGCCTAATCTCCTACAACAAAGCAGCAGTGGGTTCCCATTGCCTAAAAGAAGGGGCTTCAGAGGGATGCCTCCTGTAAGAAGATTACCTTTACCATTCTATATGCCCAGCAAACACTCCAAGATATGCACGACAGGTTGTCAGGTTAGCCATCATGTTGCATGTGTAGAATGCATCAAAGTATGGAAAATCCAATAATAACACTATGTACTAGCTTGGTGTGGTTGTACAAATAATAAGTAAGAGACCATAGCTAAGTATCTTAGAAAAATATTTTTTTCCCAGGTAATTGTAACGATGCTGGTTGGCAAGGACAGCAGTAAAACTTATAACAAAAATGGAACCAACAGCAGTTGTATGCAATTAATATTAATCATGAATCAAAATATAAATGTAGAGACTTACCAATGGAAAATGGACAGCAAGGTGGACTAAATGCTATCAGCTCACAAGACACAAACTCCAGCTACCAGTATACACAGCAACCAACCACTAAGTGAAACTCTGCTTTATAGAGAGTTAGCAATCAACCATTCCCACATAATCAAGCTTACATGTACGGCATGATAGTCCAAAGAGTTGACTCATCTGATCTAGTAAGTAGGAGATGATGAAATGGCAGAAGAATTACTGCCATTCATTATAGAAATGGGCACTGTTTACTCTTTCTTGCAATCCAGACTATACAAAATGGATAACTGCCTGCTATTGATTTTGGATGTTTCAGTGTTACTTCAATGGAGGTATAGTGAGCCCTAACTGGAACCCAGCCCACTGTCCCTGCCTACTTGACATACTGCCCTAAGTGGCAGACTCCAACTGGGCGGCGGTCCCAATGCTCCCAAGGTTCAGGGGTCGTCAGGTAAAAGAATAGTCAGACAGTCCGGGTCAGCAACAGAATGGTAACCTCAGGCCACAAGTAAGAAGACAATAGAAAAACCAGTAAACACGCCAGGGGTCAGAGCACAGTCAGGAGCAAGGTACAAAATCAGAAAGCAAGCCGAAGGCAGGTAAATAAGAATTGCAAGCAAGAAACCACAGGTAAGTAAAGACAAGCCAGGAAATATAGCAGGGAGATTCCATCAGGTTTAAATGGAGGGCCCAGACACTGCCCCCATAACAGATTGGTGCAGTTTACCGACCCTCTAATTGGCCCGTTTTAGGCCCCCTACCACTCTGGATAGGGGGTTTGTGTCACTCAAGGACTCTTCAGACCGTCTCTCTATGTATGAACCAAAACCAGGAGAAACAACAGGTGCAGAGTGTTGATCCCTGCAGACTGGAAGCTGACCAGATGAGTGTGTTCTGACAATATCCCACCCCCCTTTTAGGAGGGGCCACTAGAAACTTCTCTGGTCCAGGTTTGTCTGGGTGAGCATCATGGAGTTCCTTGATTAAGGCCTTGGCATGGGTGAATCTAGCCGGAACCCACAACCTCTCCTCAGGACTATGTCCCTGCCAGTGGAGCAAATACTGCAGAGACCTCTGAACTCTGTGGGAATCTAAGATTCAGGTGACTTCATACTCCAATTCACCGTTTATACTAACTGGAAGAGGGGATTCAGAGGACGAAATCAGGGATGGCATGTACCTTTCAGGAATGAGCGATTAAACAAATTATGCATGCTGAGACAAGAAGGTAACTTAAGACGGTAGGCAACTGGATCAACCACCTCTTGAACAACATTCGGACCCACAAATCGCAGAGGGAAGCACAGGGAACCTTTAAGTGAAGATTTCTAGTGGACAACCATAACTTATCTCCAACAGTAAACCCTCTAGAACAAAGATGGCCTCTATCACAATTGCTTTTGGATGTTCTGGGCATTAACCAAGTTCTTCTGAACGTGGGCCCAGACTGTGCACAGATTGTTAATGATAACATCCACCCTACTATGATCAGAAGTAGCACTGGAGAATGAAGCATGCCTCAGGTGAAAACCATAATTACAGTTAAACGGAAATACCAGACGAGTAACTACCCTGATTATTGATAGCGAATTCTACCAAAGGTAAGTATTTTACCCAGTCTGCATGCTGATCAGAGACATCACAATGGCGTTTTTGTGTTACCAATTGATTCACCCTCTCTGTCTGCCCCTTAGTCTCAGGGTGGAATTCAGAGGAGGACGACAGGGTGATACCCAGAGCTTTGCAAAGGGCTCTCCAGAATCGGAAAATGAACTTTACCCCTCGGTCACAAAGAATATTCTCAGGTAATCCATGCAGTTTTACAATATGTTCAATAAAAACTCCGCAAGTTTTTTGGATGATGGTAACCCCCTTAATGAAACCAAATGGTACATTTTACTGAAATGATCTACTACCACCCAAATAACAGATTTGCCCTCAGTAGGAAGATCAGTCATAAAATCCATGGAGATATCGGTCCACGGACATTCAGGTATGGGTAGAGGGCAAAGTTCGCCAGGCGGACAAGTTATGGGAACCTTCATCTCGATGAGATGAGGTCCTAATGATCAATAAGGACCGTGGCCTGGTGTTGGGAACCTTTGAAGAAGTTCCATCAGTCCTTGAAGGCCCATTTAATAGCCAACAACTCTGAGTTTCCAACATCATAATTCCTCTCAGCATAGGAAAATCTACACGAAAAGAAGACACAAGCTTAGAGGTTAGTCATAGTGTGGATCCTGGGAGAAGACAGCGCCTACTCCGTACTCAGATGCATCAACCTTGACAACAAAGGGTTTGGTATGGTCTGCTTGAATCAAAACAGGGGCTGATACTAAACACTGCTCAAAGGGGTTTTATCGTTTGAAGCTTTCGCAGACTTGAGCTGTCTTTATCTGTTTCAACTTCAAATACAGTGGCGAGTTTCTCCTCTCAGTAAGTGTGTCTCTCCTGCCAGGAGGCAAGTCTCCCCTCACTGAAGAGTTGTGACATCATCATTCTGTGTGAAGCAGGGGAAGAGAGAGGACGTCAGCTCTGCAGACCTCCTGTACTGCTTCTCATGGCTGCAGAGCTCTCAGCTAGAGGCTGCACAAGCTCCTTGTAATCAGAGCCCCTGTATTGTTGTAACCAGATCACTGTAATGGTGTACTCAGTTATACACACAGCCTGAACTGATAAAGCAAGTGTGAGGAATGCACACTGCCCTCTCCTCCCTCCTCTCCCTCTGTTATCAGGCAGAAGGTAGGCTGTGTTATATTTGGGGGGAGCACAGGGTATAAGACTGTGTTATATGAGGGGAGAGTGAATCTATCAGCTAGATGGTCAGTAATTGCCAAGATCGTTCACCTGGGAGATGAGTTGAGCTGGGAGATGAGTATAGAGCCAGCAGCCATCTCATCAGTTAGTTTCAATTTTGATTTACACAGCTCAGAGGGGAGTAAGCACAGAGTGCAGGCAGCCAATCACAGCACAGGGGAATTTCTCATCCGGGAACGTGTCCGAACAGGCTGAATGATATATCAGTCAGCCAATCACAGAAAAAGGGGGCGTGTTCGTCCAGCAGCTGCAGAAATAGCTATAGATGCACAGAAAAGCTCAAATCTGCTATAATAAGGGACTTAGGTAATGCAAATCAATTGGAAAAGTGCTTATTTTTACTGTCCCCATCATTAGAGATATAATCTTTGTAGCGAGAAAACCCTTTAAGTTTTTCAAAAGCCTATACAGCCTCAGGTTGCCAATTAATGAACTTCACCCCCTTGTTAGTCATGTCAGTTAATGGCTGAAATAACACAGAAAAATTACAAATACATTATCGGTAATAATTAGCAAACCATAGGAATCGCTATAGGGCCTTCAGGGAGGACCCAATTAAGAATGGCTTGAATTTTACAGGGGTCGATACGAAATGAGTTTGGAGTCAGAATATACCCTAGGAAAGGTACCTGAACCCGAAAACACATTTCTCAATTTTAACAAACAAATTATTCTCTTTCAAGATCTGTAAGACCTGTCGCATGTGCTTAACATGCAACGACCAGTTTTCAGAAAAAATTAAAATGTCATCCAGATAAACAACCATACAATGACCAATAAGGTCTCGGAAAACGTAATTTACCAGGTTCTTGAAGACCGCGGGAGAATTGCACAACCCAAATGATATAACTAGATATTCAAAATGGCCCTTCACAGAAGAAGCCGAATAGGGGGTTCCACGGGAGGGGAAAATATTGCCGGAACACTCTGACTCTGGGAAGTTTCCTTTTGTTGTACCTTCAGCGCCAGATCTTGGACTAGCTTGTTAAACCCCTACATCTACTCTACCAAGGCTGTCATGGGGTTAATAGTGTGTGGAGAGCAGTAATGCTTCAGGCCTGTAATAATGCCACGTCAAAGGAGGTGCAGTGAGCCATAACTAGAGCCCAGCCCACTGTCCCTGCCTACTTGACGTGCTGCTCTAAGTGGCACACCCCAACTGGGTGCCGGTCCCTACACTCCCAAAGTGCAGGGGCCGTCAAGTAAAAGAATAGTCGGACAGTCCGAGTCAGCAGCAGAACAGTAACATGAGGCCACAAATAAGAAGACAAAAGAAAAACTACTAAACACGCCAGGGGTAAGATCACAGTCAGGAGCAAGTCGAGGTCAAGAAAACAAGAATAGCAAGCAAGAAACAAGCTAGGAAATATCACAAGTGCAGCAGGGAGAGTCCAGCAGGTGTTAAAGCCTGGCAGTACCCATTAACCAATATTAACTATATAATAATATAATATTGCTAATATTAACTAAATTCTCAAAACATTACATGTTGGGGTTCCTTAAGGATTGCAACTGAGATTAATTGTTTTAAAGTACACAACCACAGTGATTGTTGAAACTGTCCCACCACAGACAGGCTTGCTGCTTTGATATGCTGACTACCCTGATATTAAAGGGACTGTCCAGTGAGCATTTTTTTAGCTTACTGTTGCTTTTAAAATAAAACACACACATATATATATATATATATATATATATATATATATATAATATATATATATATTTTATAATTATATATATTATATATAAATAAAAAGTTACATAGTTTGTAAGGCCGAAAAAAAACGACTTCCACCAGTTTGTCCTATTTTGCTAAATTATTGCTAAAGTGTTGATCCAGAGGAAGGCAAAAAAACCCCAATGAGGTAGAAGCCAATTGTCCTCATTTGAGGGAAAAAATTCCTTCCCGACTCCAATCTGGCAATCAGAATAAATCCCTGGATCAACGACCCTTCTCCAGAATCCTGGTCACCATAACTTGTTATATTATTACATCTAGAAATGCAACCAAACCCTTTTAGAACTCTGTTATTGAATTCACCATGACAAGTCCCTCTGGCACAGAGTTCCACAGTCTCACTGCTCTTACAGTAAATAATCCCTTTCTATGTTAATGTAGAAACCTTCATTCCTCAAGACGTAGAGGATGCCCCCTTGTTCTAGATCCAGTCCTGGGTATAAATACGTCTTGAGAGAGATCTCTATATTGACCTTTGATGTATTTAAACATATTTATTATGTCCCCCCGAAGCCGTCTTTTCTCTAAACTAAATAACCCTAACCTTGCTAATCTTTCTGGGTACTGTAGTCCACCCAGTCCTTTTATTATTTTTGTTGCCCGCCTTTGTACCTGTTCAAGCTCTACAATGTCTTTCCTGTGCCCTGGTGCCCAAAACTGTACACAATATTCCATATGTGGTTCTCATCATTTGCATCTATGCCCCTTTTAATGCACCCCATGATCCTATTTGCCTTGGCAGCTGGCATATGAAATTTGGCGTGTTAACGCCAAATTTCATGCATGTCACCCAATATGTTTAGGTAGGAACTCTTAGGTAATTTATCCAGACAGATTTTGGGCACAATTCTATCATTTAACTTGCTGTATGGAAATGGTCAGCTGTGCAGGTGTAGTAAAGCTAAACTTGACAGATAACGCACCGGAATGTTAACGAATCAAAACTTTTTCAGTGCTTTTTAATGGCTTTTATTGCTATCTAAGAGCAGGTAACATGAAAAGTCGAGATTTTATTGTCAAGTTAAACTCTGCGACTTTCATGTTTTTCTCATTTACCAGAATAAGTGACAACCATGGTAAGGGGGATAGCAGCATTTTATTGAGATCATCTAATAATTGTTCCAGTCCTATCAAAGTTTCATTGAGTGTAAAACACCACTTCAGATCAACAGTAGATATTGGCATTTATTTGAAGGGAGATGAAAGTTTTTGTGTAAAACCCAGCCCATACCTAGAATTGTGCCAACTGAGCTGACAGCGCTTCTCAAAACATGTCTCCAATAAGGGTTCACAACTGTTTCAGGAGTTTCATTTGAAGCCTCTGTCTCAAAGGATCTGTGCCTCGATCAACACCAATCTAGAAAAAAAATGTTTGGTCTGCACATCCAAATAGTTTTTTTTTTGTTTTTTTTAAATTGAGCATAGGTGCATGCTGGTGTGGCAGTAAAATACAAACACAACCCAATACAGTCAGTCCTCAGGTTACGAATGGGATAGGGACTATAGGTTTGTTCTTAAGTTGAATTTGTATGCAAGTCAGAACAGCACAAAATGTAACTCCAGCACAAAACAGCTTTTTTTTATCGTTTTGGGTAGTGCAGGGAAGGGTTTTTACATTTGTGTTGCTGTCTGTGCCCCTGTTAAGGAGATTTCACCTCATTTTCACCACATGTGCTGCTGTGACATGCTGGAACTTGTCATTCTCCAGATACTATCTGCTGTGGAACATGGAACAACAAGTGCCAGCATACTCCATAAGTCTCCGTTAACTAGGGGACGGATGCAAGTCAGAACAGTGTAAGTCGGGGACTACCTGTATCAGCAGCACACTAATAGCACTAAAAAACAGTCAAAAGGAACATAAACATTATTTCTGCTACTTTAGATACCTGAAAATTTGATCAACAATAAAGGGTCATTCACACGACTTATTTCGGGCACGGATTCCAGCCGTATTGTGCGCCGTACTGCGCTGCAATACAGCTGGAATCCATCACAGCCATTACGGTAATCCACAGTTCTCATAGAGAACTATGGATTCCGTCTCTCCTACCCGCTCGGCGAATACGCCGGGTGGGGAGAAAGTGACATGCACATTATCCCGGCGAGATACGCGCCAGGGATAATGCATGTCTTTGGGGCCGTCGAGCTGACGGCCTCCCGCCCCGCCCCCGCTGCACGGAGCCGGCGTAATTGCGGGGCAAAATCCATCCCCACAATTACGTCGGCAATAAACTGTGTGAACCAGGCCTAATGGCACCAGGAGTGTAACTAAAATTCATAGAAAGAAAAATGAGATGGGTCCCTACCACCTACTGACATGAAACTGAAACAGCAACATAAGTAGTAATATTTAAAGCTATGAATAAAAGCGCCATGTATCAGAGAAACCATATAGTAGAAGCCAGATAGCACAAAGCCCTCAACTTGCAAAAAGGTTAAATGTTCTTGCACCTCAGTGAGCCCCCTTAACCCCTGTGCCTAAAAGTGTTTGCTATGGCTGTTACAATGGAGTCCACTGGCTTGGTGTCCGTTGATTTTCGGAAAACAGTAGTGCAACATGCTACACTTTTTTTGTCATTATTAATAAAATCTTTGCTGGAAGCTTCAAATGGCACCTCCCGCGCAGATGTGAACCAGGCCTAAGAATACTTACTGCTTCAGTAAAACAGACGAGGTGATCCTAATCTGCATAAATCATTTGTTACAATCATAGTAAAAAACAAGAGATACAGCTCACAGTGACCTTAATTTCAGTGGGCAAATCTAAATTAGGATTAATCGCCATGATTATAGTACCAAAGTTTGTTGAAATTGGAAACAACAAATAGCCATAAAGCCTTGTATGTGAAGAAATGGGATGGATTTATGGTTCTTTTCCACACAGCTGTTTCATGCTGGTAGGAGAGGTAGTGGGGTGTGAAGGAGGTGGGAGACCTATTAGCATAGACAGATCTAGGGGCACAGAGTCGGTCAGGAGAAGTGAGAGAGATAGAAGGGATTTCCAAGCAAATGGTACTGAATAATTTAAAAAAAAAGACTGTGCAGGACCTGGCAATAAATTCCTAGAACAGCAGAGGTGAAAATATGGCACGTGAGTATTAATTTTCTCAACTAGGAATTTATTTTGGCCCTATGAATAAATTTTCGGGTTTCCTTAATGAATGTTATTCCATGCCAAGGGATGGGTGTGAGGGGTTAAAACAATCCAATGTACTCAGTATTCGACTGTAAAGCAAATGCAGGCCTCAGGTGTACTTTTTCCACATGAGCAGGATATGGAAAGACTATGCACGCTGTCTGTCTGTCCTTTTTGTTCATATATATTTAGTATTTATTTACAAGCTAGATATTTCCCTGTGAGTGAAGCCAGGCATATAGAGAAATCCTTAAGATGCTATAAAGCCGTTGAGGTATAAAATGGAAAGTGCTTAGACTGCCTGTACAGAAATATCTCACAGCGCGGTAGAGGAAGTCACGGACGCCGGGCACTGTAAATCTCAGGGAGTTTAGCTTGTTTGTTTACACCATGACGATGATCTAAAGAGAGTGAGAGTGAGAAAGTCTTTCAATAAACCCCAATACTTGCCTGCCCCCCTCCTTACCTAGGCAGCATAGCTCTGCACACTTCATCAAACTAAATCGCTTAAAAAAAAAAAAAAAAAAAA
>JAODAL010036495.1:0-41594 GCA_025379985.1 Phyllomedusa bahiana
AATTTTACCGCTGGTTCCTGCCGCGATCGCGCGCGGCTGCCCACAGCCCGCGCGATCGCCGGCGTATGCATACGTCCATTTGCGGGAAGTAACTTCCCGCTAGGGCGTATCATACGCCCAATATCGGGAAGTGGTTAATAAATAATTGTAATAAAATTAAACCCAGCTTTCACAGAAATATTTAGTAAAACATTATGTAGAAGAGTTTTCTTCATGAAGCATGAGACCAGTGCCAGTTGTACAATACTAGACACTTCCTTACTAGTGTTGCTCGAACCTTTCTAGAAACATCTCGATTTTTTTAGATATCGAACCAGAGTGTTTTACTGTTCGTTCAAGTTAAGTTATAGTTCTAGTTCTACACGCCATTTTCAGTTTCGTTTTCAGTGGCTTCCTGAACTTTTGGCGGCCTTCCAATCACCTTTCTGCACTTTTGGCGACCATCCAATCAGTGCAGAGCACAGAGAAGTGTCAAAAACGGGAGCTGAGGGGCTCTAATTGGCTGCTAAAATCAGCCCTATCATGCGAATAGTCCAGCCATGTTTCAGCAACACCAACCATGTCAATCTGCATCATACCTGCACAGAAATAATTTAAAAAAAAATTATATATCATTCCATGCCATCTAATGAAAGCGTAAAACTGGAAGGGAATTTAACCCCTTCCTGCCGGACGGTCATAATAATATGGCTCTAAATTCTTTTGCTCTTTGCCTTCTGAAAGCCATAACTTTTTTATTTTTCCACCTGCATAGACATATGAGGGCTTTTATTTTGCGGGACAAGTCGTACTTTCTAGTGGTGTTATTCATATTACTATAGAATATACTAGGGAACGGTAAAAAAATTCTAAGTGTGGCAAAATGTGAAAAAAAAACGTACTTGCGCCATGTTTGCGAGAGGTTTGTTTTAACGGAGTTTATTCCTTGGTAAAAATGATGTGTTCTCTGTATTATACAGGTTGATACACATCCGGCAATACCAAACATGCAGGGTTTCCGTAATGTTTTGGTACCGTAAAAAAATTCGAAACATTTTCTATTCTTGAAATTTGCTCTGCGGCGCCATATTGTGCGACCAATAACTTTTTTGTACTAACACCTACGGACGTCAGTGAGGCTGCATTTTTTGCGAGCAGATGTGTACTTTTTAATGCTAGCACTTTGAAATGGATGCAACCTTTTTGATTAATTTTATTCCAATTTTTATGTACCGTGAAATGACCAACAAACCACCATTTTGGCGTTTGGAAGTTTTTTTCTTCTACGGCGTTCAGCGTACGGGATAAAATATATTATATTTTTATAGATCGGACTTTTTTGGATGCGGCGATACCAAATATGTGTAACTTTTTTTATTATTTTATTGTTTTTATTTGTAAAATGGGGAAAGGGGGATGATTTGAACTTTGACTTTTTTTTTGTACTTTAAAACTTTATTTATTTATTTTTTTTTTACTTTAACATTGAGTCCCCCCATGGTGCTTGGCCACTAGGGGGTGCGATCGTTAATACAGCCTAATGCATTGCATAGGCAATGCATTAGGGTGTACAAAGATGGCGGTTTCCCCACTTCCGGTCTGCGGACGGAAGTGGGGCAAACAGGAACATGGCAGCGATCAGAGCCTTCAAAAGGCTCTGTGCTGCCATGTTAGCCCATCGGGACTCAGCGATCTTATCGCTGATGCCACGATCGGGCTGAAAAACGGTGCACGGCATCATTGCCGCGGCGCCTGATTGGTTAAACAGCGCAGGCGGGCGGTGCCGCACCCCCCCGCACTTAAACCGCCGGGTGTTATCTGCAATTAGCCGCTAACACCCGGCGGCTGTGAAGCAGGATCGCGCCGCGATCCCGTTTCAAAGCCCCTTACCGGCGCTTTGACGTACTCATACGTCAAAGGTCGGTAAGGGGTTAAAGTGTCTATTCACAAATGCCAGAAGCATAGCAAGCAAAATGGTGCCGCTTGAAGCTAGTTATAGACGAGCAGATTGATGTGGTTGGTGTTGCTGAGACATGTTATATATATATTTCACTGTATTGCCTTTTGAACACCATTTTCAGCTCACCCTCTGTACTGTACAGACTGCTCTTAGATAGCATTTTCCTCTCCATAGACAGCAATAGTTAGGGAGTTTGGTATTGCTGGCTGCATCTTTCCTACACCCAGAAGCTGTTATTTGCGCTCACATAAGGCCTAACTCTCATATACATGGACATATATTACACAGAGTTTTTGTATTTGCTAAATCATACTCAGTTCCCAAAAGTTCTGTTTTTGCAGTATTGGGGGTGAAATAATTTGATTACACATTATCTTCAATTCACCTATACAAAGAAATATATTCTAAATAGTGGTTGGTTGGTGAAAATTATTTCTAGTGGAGAAAAGTTCATTTTGGCAGCTTTGGGGGTTAGTAATTGTATAACACACTGTCTCCAAATCTCCTGTGTGTCAAAGGGGCTTTTTTGTCCCCTCAGGATGCAGGGCCCCATAGTAGCTGCTACCACTGCACCTCCTTTAGCTACGCCCTTGGCTTTGAAAGGAATAAAGTATTTTAGCCTCTCAGTTTTTTTCTGTCACTCTAAAAGCCAAATTTTCTTCACTAAATTGCTCAATGTATCCAGATTATTGTTATGGATGGTAAATACAGCTTCTCCTCACTTATCTATGTATAAAAATTAACCAGAACATCTTCTCCCATTGACTTTAATGGGGTTCTAGTTCGAGTTCTTGTTCGTTCTACTACTGTTCTAACTTCTAATCAAACTAGAACATTTTACTTTTCGCTCATCTCTATTCTTTACACATTCTTAAAAACCATTTAAAGCATATTGTTTAAATTGCTGCTCCTATCATAGACTATGATGGCATATCTATAGGATATGCCATAAAAGTCTCATAGGTCCAGGTCCCACCTCTGGAAAATGCATATCATGGAACAAGAATTAATTAAAACCTTTCAGACCACTTCAGAGTTTCTTGAATGTGCTAAACAGAGCAGCCAGAATCTGGATAAATTGAAAGAACAAATTTTGACCAATAAAAACAATTACAACTGGAAAAATAAGCCCTTTGGTATCATTAGAGTGACACCAATTCTTAGAAGAAAACTTCATGAATATATTTCAAGACTAGAACTGGCACCATCTAACAACGCTATACAGGTAGGTGTTTTTTTACAGATTGCTGAAAATTTAATGTTACCACTATGAAAGGATCTGATTTGCTTTCAAAAAACAATCTAAGAGATCATGGAAGAGAGAAGCAAATTCCCGCCAAACATGCAAATAATGTCATCACTGAACCCAACAATAACAATTCTTTGGCCTAGGATTCCCTCCATCTAGAAACTTTGATTTGTTTCAAACACTTCTGGATAGGGATAGATTTGCCCGTCTTCTTACTCTCAAGAGACTTTGTTTTAGCCAAGGATAAAAGTCTTCCTTACTGAATGTCCAATAAAAAAACTAATGGGAGACTTGGATAGTATTCAAAATCCTGATGACAAATTTTTAAAATTTCAAGAAAATACACATCATTAGAGTTAAAATCGTTTCAATGTGAATCATGGCAGAGCTGCTTAATAGGTTCTTCAGCTCTGTATATACAAACAAGGAGAAAGTAGCTGATGTAGATGGTGTCAATGCAAAAAGTGAGGGGGAAGAGGCAATGTAGGGGGTTCAGTATCAGGTTTGGAGGGGGTTATCGCTGAGCACCGTACTGACATTTAGAGTTTCTCTGGGGACTGTATAGTCCCCAGGAGACTGGCAAGGCAAATGGGGTTTTCCAATCTTCAAAAAGGCCCTAAAAATTTTTGCCCATAACTAAGCCCAAAGTTAACATCTATTGCTTATTAACCCTGATTTTATTTCCCTGCAGTCCTGTTCGACTGCTCTAAACGTGTACCAAGAGCTAGTAGAAAAAGCACATTACAGAAAAATATGGGATTAAAATCAAATATAAATCACAGAGGAAGGGAGGATCACTTACTGATCCTAAGTAGTGTTGAGCGATTTTTATCGACATAGTTGAAATCGCAATTTTTGTGATCAAAATTTTCCAGATCATGCATAATTAAGGTTTAAAATCTGAGCATCTCATTAAGACGCCCTTTTTGGGCGCTTCCTGTAATTTTGGCGCCGCAAATCAGATTACAGAATAACAGGGTGAATGTTTGGGGACGTCTGACTGGGATGTGTATGGTTCGTTTGGCTGGAAAAAATCACATGACCCCCGGTTTTACATAGAACAGTTTTTTCCTGTTAAAGCCTAGTGTCTCTCAGCGCTCTAGGGATAGGACGTGGGCCTCTGCCTTGGCCAAACAGCTCACGAATTAGTCTATTTCTGCACAGGAAACCTCACATTAGCTGTGACCTTCCAATTTTATTAGATTAGAGTTTTAACTTTTAAATGTAGTTAGCTAGAAAATTTTAAAAAGCACACTACCGCTGAAAGTCACGGGGGGAGGGGGGGGGGGGGGGGGGGGGGGGGGGGGGGGCCCCCGGGCAACACAGACAACTCTATCTAAAAAACACTGATAAAAGTTCACCAAGACTTATTTTTGTAGACATTGTAGTGGAATATCTTTATTATTAAATTTTGCATTGAAATATTTCCTGGAAAAGGGGCCCAGCCTAAAATTTAAATTTTGGGGATACACATAATTTCTAGAAACTGAGGTCTCTTTGTTAGCTAAAAAACTCCATTTTTATTATCAATACATTTCAATGGGTGTTCTTTTAAATTTTACCCTTACACCTGTGACTGTTGATATACCCCCCTTGCAGTTAAATTTACAATACAGCAATCTTGTAGTCACACAGGTTGTTTGTTGCCAAAAATACCTGAAAATCGTAAAAAAAACATCACAGTTTCTTTTTTTTTGACTTTTGCGCACCCAGATTTTTTCTTTGACGCAGCACCACGTAAATCTTAAAACACAATTCAAAATTCACCACAGGTTAATTGAAACGTGCAAAAAAATACCGTTTATTATACAAAAAACATAACATTACTTTTTTTTGACTTTTGCACACCCAGCATTTTTCATTGACGCAGCACCCGAAATCTAAAAACAGAAAATTTCTATATTCACCACAGTGAAGAAAGGGCAAAAAATACCGTGTACATACAAAAACAAACAGTTACGTGTTTTTGACTTTTGCACACCCAGCATTGTTCATTGGAAGCTCCCGTAAATTTAAACACAATTTCATATTCACCACAGGTAATTAAAAGGGGTGCAAAAAATACCGTTTATTATACCAAAACATAACAATACGTGTTTTTGGAAATTTTTGCCCATCCAATTTGTTGATAGACACCTTTGCAGTTAAATTTGAATCCAGAAATTTTTGTTTTTATTAAGGGATTTGAGAAAGCTGTGATTTGCCGTTTTTAATAAGAACTTCCAAAAACTTTTCCCATACCTTCTAAAATTTTATATTTCTAAAACATGGAGCGAAATCGGGGAAGCAGCAAAGAGGGGGTACACATGGAGGTAGGGGTACGAGAGAAGGTCCCCCTCCAGTGCTGGCGACAACCCATGCCAAAGGGGATCGTCAGTTGCGGGCCCCCGTCAGGCCTGTCATCGCTGGGTCGGGGCCCCGGAATCAAAAGTAACGAAAATCGTCGCCAATCTGCCCTTTTCAGGGTTAATAAACCCTGCACTAGCAGCTTACCTCCCGCCCTCCCAGTCACGGCCAAAAATTTTCCGTCATCACATCATCGAACCGTCCAACATGAAGCGCCCAAATTAACTCGTGTACCCACCATTTGGGATAATCCATTGTCTGCGGACCTCTTTGATGACAAAATCGGTTGGGGTCAGAAGGCATGTTAAAAGATAAAGAGGATGATTTAGTCTGCTCTGACGCCCAGTTACTGATGCCATCAAGGGGGTGAAGAAGCCGGGTCAATCGGCAAAAATCCCGGGCGGTCGGAAACCCCTTTGCAGTCCCCTTGTTTGTAGCCCGCACTTTTTGGATGCAGAAAGTCAGGAAGACCAAGTCCCCTGTGTTGGATAATGATGACGACATTGGGGAACCATGGTGGTCTTTTTTCAGCAGAATTTGCTTGCACGCTTCATCACGGACGGGGGGAAAAAGGGAGGGGTATTGCTTAAAGGGGCCCCCCTAAAAAAGGGAGGGGCGGCCCGCAAATCCGCTGATATATCCGCCAGCCACGGTCAGCGCAAACCCCCTCCTCGCTTATCGCCGTCAAAAAGGTCCGGACCTCTCAAGCCGGGGCCTTCTTTGAGCAAGCCCTGATTCACCCAGCGATGTCATATCCGGCCTTTCCCGAAACCATAAGTAGGGGCAAAAACCATAAGGGGTTAACCACCACCAAACATTTCTATCACATGCAGCAATGCTGTTTTGAAAGGAGGGAAACATTTGGGCCAAAAAAAGGGCCCAACCGACCCCGGGGCCTCCAACCTTTTGTCACACCCTCTGTCTCCGCCTCCTCACCACCCCCAAGTTTTTCCTCAGCTGCCCATTCTCCAGAGTCATGATCAGGGATCACCTCCGTTTCACCCCACCGTCGCCCGAGAACCAAACAAACCCCCAAGGACCCACCTCCCCCTTTCTCCTTCCCCCAGTTTAAAGCCCCACGCCGCACGCCGGCCATCAGCACCCCCCTTCTGTCTTCCATTTTGGGACAGAAAAACACTTTAAACCCCAAACCACCCAAAGCCAAAACCCAAAGTGGGCTTGCCCGGGTTTTTGGCCGGGAAAAGTTCCTTTTTTTCCGTTGGTGGACACAGAGGGGTTTCCCCATGCATTCCCCTCGCCTGCCCCCAATACCAATGCCGAGCAGGCATTTTTTTGCCAGAAAACCCTCCCTCCCCTGGCCACCACGTGCCCATCTAAAATTTCAAGCGGTTTTGTCTGCTCTGTGCCGGAAAAGCCATCTGACCACCGCCCACATGATAGTAAGCACGGCCAAGGGCCGCTAAAAAATCTCTGTGACAGGCTCACGGTGAGCGGGGGGATTCTCGGGGGTGACGTGGCTCTCAGGCTGGGCGCACGCTCTTCAAAACCCAGGATGGTGCAGGGCTCTTTCCCCCCAAGGTCCCTGGGGGATCACTGCCCAAGACACCAGGCCGTGTTAAAAATTTAAAATCGCCTTGGAGACCTCCACACACAGGTCAGGAGCGGGGGACGGCTCTAACAACGAGCCCGAGGCGGGCTGGGGACAAAAAACCTTGTCCGCAAGGTGGTGTCGATAACGGGCGAAAACTGCGGGCCCCCCCTTAAAAGATCGGTAGGCTGGAGCACACCCTTCCCTGGCACATGTCATAAACCCTTTGCGTCCAGAAATTTTCTAAAGAGCACCCGGTCTGGACTGCCTGCGAAAAGGCCGAGGTCTGAGTTCCACTCCGCCCGCACCCTGCTTCGTCCCCCTGGCTGCTTCAAGTCAGCTCGCCCCCCGTCAACCTCTCTTGTTTACGTGCAACACCTGGGAAATTTTAACCCTCCACAGCTCCAGCGTTTGGCAGCAGCGCAATCCATTACGCATTACGAAGTGACACAAAGGCTACAAGCAGCGGTGCGGACCTCCCCGGGGTTGAACCACCGAAGTGGAGGCAAAAGGTGAAAGACTCTTTTCACCATCCTTTCCAGTTTGAAGAACCCCCAAAATGGGTCAGTGCGGGCAAGCCCTTGTCACAGAGCATTTGGGACTAGTTTTGGAAAGTCGTTGACACCTGAAACAACAGTCCCCCCGCGCGGAGGAGGAGACGGGCACAATCGGGGCACGAGCCTTTTCTCCGTCAAACCACAAGGCCCGACAGTTTTACAAATTCATCGGGCTTTATTTGGCATGGGTTTTTGGGTCCAAGCAGTGCAAGGGTGGCGCTCAGCTCTCAGGTGCTCATCCAGCAAGTCGGGCTGTGTTGAAGCTGGCCGGAGGGAGCGGAGGAGGGGAGGGGGGTATTCCTAGACACCGATGTTACCTTTCCCTGCTTGGAAAAGGTTGGCGCAATTTGAGGCGGAGGGGGAAATAGGAAAATCAGTTTGCTAGTTTCCCCTCGACCCGAGGCTTTGGGAAAACAAAGGGTCCCTCTCTCCCCATGGGCTTGGAGCTCCATTTCCTCCAACATGATCCCGCATTAAGGCCATCAAAATAACAACATTACTGGGGGGCCACCCTCCTGGATCCCCGTACAAAACAAAACTCAGCACATTCCTTCCACCCACCCAAAAAAAGATAAAAACAAAATGGGAACCGCTGTTGATCAACTGGAGACATTTTGCGCCTTAACGTTCCCCAAAAGTCCGGTGGGCCCAAAATCAGCACGGACGCAGTAAGTGCCAAGTAGGCGACGGCACAGCAGGGAAGGGGCGGAAGCCTAATGGGTGACCTCTGGCAATCTTTTTTTACCACCTCACCAAAAGCTTCAATGCAGGGGACACATCCAACACACAGAATCAGCTTAAGATCCCTGGGCAACACTACTGCGCTCAACACCGATGTTTTTTGCATGTTTTCCACCCAATTTAATTTTTGGGTATCCAAAATGGGCGAATGGGCCCGAGCTGGCTCGTCACGCCATAAGGGGGTTTTTCCTGCCCAGCACCAGGAGTCATTACAGACAAAAAACATCCGGCTTTTTCCACAAAATTGGATCGTTTTACTTTCATCAAGATGAATAGGCATGGGTCTCTGATGAGTTTGGGCCCCCAATTTCCGAGGCAACCCCATTAGTTTTCCCGGTCAACTTTTACATTCCTTTTGAAACAGAAATGGCCCTTGAAAAAATTTTTTTTAAAATGATCTTTCTTACTGCAATTTTTATTCTCTTTTCCCTTTTATTCTCTTTTGCTGTGAAGACTGTAAAAAACACAAGGTTTTATGACAAACCGTATTCCATTTTCTCACTTTTTCTTTAAGAAGTTTTTTCCCCATTGTCAATGGTTTTGAGGGCATGTTTTCGTAGAACGCTATAATTTTTGGCCTTTGGGAAAAGAAATGTGGCTTCTAATGGCATTTCTCCCCTCACAATTTTTAATAGTGCTGAGAAGTATATTTATAATTTTTTGGGGGCATGTACTGTAGATACAGCAAAAAATCATGGGCCCTTTGGGAAAAGAAAAAGGGCTCAAAAATGGCATTTCTCCCTCCAATTTTTAACATGGCTGAGAAGTCTTTTTATAATTTTTTGGTCATGCTTTTGAAATGCAGCAATACTACAGGTCCTATTATAAAAAAAGTTTTTTCTAACAGACATTTGTTTTCACAATTGACCAAAAGTCTCAAGGCAGCTTTGAATTTTTTGGGGGCATTTTGCTTTGAAAAGCAGCAATACTACAGGGCCTATTCTAAAAAAATGTTTTTCTAATAGACATTTTTTCTTCACAATTGTCAAAGTGGCTCTGGGTTTTTTTTGAATTTTTGGGGGGATTTTTGCTGTCATGCAGCATACTACAGTCCTATTCTAAAAAATGTTGTTTCAAAAAAAACATTTGTTTTTTCACAATTTCCAAAGTGGCTCAAGGTCATGCTTTTTAAATTTTTTTGGGGGATTTTGCTGGACATGCAGCTATAACAGGGCCTATTCTAAAAAAAGTTTTTTTTCTAACAGACTTTGTTTTCACAATTTGTCCCCAATTTGGCCAAGGTCAGGCTTTTAATTTTTGGGGGGATTTTTTCTTACATGCAGCTATACTACAAGGGCCTATTCAAAAAAAGTTGTTTCTAACAACATTTGTTCTTCACAATTTTCAAGAGGGTCAAGGGTGATGGTGCCCCAGAAAAAAGAATAGGAGGACATGTTAATGGGCCAAAATGCAAAATGACTTTTTTTTGCAAGATCTTTAACATAGCAAAACAATCCCTGTATTGAGACAACCCCTTTTTAAAACAATGAAAAAAAAGAAACAAAAACATGGGGATTCCTCCTAAATTTTAAAAAAAGTGTTTTTTCTAGAATTAAACTACTAAAAAAATTGATGTACAAAATAGCTGGTAAAAAAATCCCCCTGAATTTTACAAGGGGGGTACGGAAAACTTTTACCAATTTTGTTATTCAAGGACAGGGTATGGGGCAAAGGACAGGAACAATACAAGAAAACCCTTTCCCCCCACACGTTTTGGGAAAAAAGAGAAAAAGAATGCCCAAAATAAAGGACCTGGGTGTAAAAAGGGGCGTTTTAAACCCCCAGATTTTCCAATTTAAACTCAATTGTCCACACTCATACGGAGGGGGAAGCGCTACCCAGGTCTTGACTGGTACGAGGGAAAGGGTGGAGTTCCACATTCCGCTTTTTCCGCACTCTGCTTCACACAAGTTTTTTTTGCTGCGTCATCAGGGGGTTTTAACCTGCGGTAATAGAGACGGACGCCAGCCTGGGCCTACCGCACCCCCTGTAACTCCGGCCCTGGTTATCTGTGGCCAGGACAGGTAAATTTTAATGTCCATTCAACTAAAATGGTGGTTGAAAGACTCCTTTTCCGCACTTTTGTTATCTGGGGTCAGACAGGTTTAAGGTCATATGGGCCCCCGACAGGGCAGTATATGTCCAGTTCAACTAAAATGGTGGTTGAAAGACTCCTTTTTCTGGGACTTTTTAAAATGTGGGGCAACAGGTTTTAAGGTCATTCGCGGGACAGGACAGATATAGTTAGGTCCCCTTCAACTAAAAAGGGGTTGAAAAACTCCTTTTTGCGGGGACTTTTTAAATCTGGGGGTCATGCAGGTTTGGGCTCATGCTGCTTCCAGGACAGGGATATTCAATGTCCAGTTCAATAAAATGATGGTTTTAAATCATATGCCTTCTGGACTTTTTTTAATTTTTGGTGATGCAGGTTTAAGGGTCAGGCTGGGGTACAAGACAGGGATAGTGAATGGTCTGTGACTTTTTTTCTGTGACTTTATAACCTAAGTGTGTTGCCTAAGATGTAGCACGTATCCATTTGACTGTTGTGGATGTTAATTTCAGCTTCTCCAGCCTTGTTTGGGTGTAATAATGAAGGTGTTGTTGCTCTCCCCATAGACTTTAATGGTCATCGCGCATAATCGATCTCACTATCGAAAAAACCTTATCGATAGCGGCCGACTATCGACTATCGATCGATCTCGATAGCCAACGCAATCGCTCAACACTAATCCTAAGGCAGTATGATTCGGAAAAGCCACTATGCCATAGGTGAAAAGTCCTAATAGGCATACAACTCACAGAGATTTGATGCATGATATGAGTGGCTACCTTAATATCATACCTGCACAGATTATATATAATCTCATGACGGCTAACGAAAGTGTAAAACCGGAAGGGAATTTAAAGTGTCTATTCACAAATGCCAGAAGTCTAGCAAGCAAAATGTGGGCACAAAGGCTAGTTATAGAGGAACAGATTGATGTGGTTGGTGTTGCTGAGATATGTTATATATATTTCCCTGTATTGCCTTTTGAACGCCATTTTCAGCTCACTCTCTGTACTGTACAGTGTTTCTATTTATAAGGAGTGATATAAAGGCAAGTGTGAAGATTCAATGGCATGTGAAGATGGTGAAGATGTGAAAATCATGTGGGTGGTAATACAAAGGTGGGGGGGGGCTAACACAGAAAAAGTTATTTTTTGTGTAATCTATAAACCACCAACATCACTGAGGAGATAGAGGATCAGCTGTATAAACAAATGGAGTGGGCAGCACAGTCAAGTACAGTGTTAATAATGGGTGACTTCAATTACCTCAATATTGACTAGGGCCACGCTCCTGCTTCAACTTCTGAGGGTAGAAAGTTCTTCAACCTGTTACAGGATATTTTTCTGGTCCAGTTTGTGGAAGATCCCACCAGAGGTGATGTTCTGATGGATTTGGCAATTTCTAACAAAGCAGAACTTGTTGGGGCAGTTACTGTTTCTGAAAATCTTGGTAACAACAACCACAATATAATTAATTTTAGTTTAAACTGGGAAAAACAAACACAGAGCAGATGGGCAAAAACATTTAATTTTATAAAGGATAACTTCCTCCTATTGAGGTCCGAACTACAATACATAGACTTGGAACAGCTATTATCAAATAGTGATGAAGAAGCCAGATTGGAGAGTTTTAAATATACTCTGGTGAAATTTATAGCAAAATGTATTCCTATAGGTAACAAGTATAGGTGATTAAAATTAAATCCAACATGGCTTATAAAAGGGTAATGAATAATAAAAAGGACATTTAAAAAATATAATTCAGAGGGGTCAGCATTAACCTTTGAAAATTACAAAGAAAATTTGTAAAAGAAAGTGATCAAATCAGCTAAAATATAAAATGAAAGCAAGTGGAGAAGGACAGCAAAATAAACCCCAAGAAATTATTTAAACATTAATGCCAAAAAGCCAAAGTCACTGGGGATCAGGAGACGGCAGAGCTGCTGAATAGGTTCTTCAGCTCTGTTTATACAAACAAGGAGAAAGTAGCTGATGTGGACGGTGTCAGTGCTAAAGTGAGCGGGAACAGTGCAGATGTAGGTGGTGTCAGTATCAGATATAGAGGTGGTTATCGCTGAGCACCTATACATAACAGAGAATCTCTGGTGACTGGTATAGTGCCAGGAGACTGGCGCAAGGCAAATGTGTTTCCCATCGTCAAAAAAGGCTCCAAGTCTTGCCCATGTAATTATAGACCAATAAGTTAACATCTATTGTAGGAAAACTGTTTGAGGGGCTTATAAGGGACTATATACAGGAATATGTGGCTTAATATAACATCATAAGTGATTGTCAGCATGGTTTTACTAAGGAAAGAAGCTTTCAGACCAATCTGATCTGTTTTTATGAAGAGGTGAATAGAAGCATGGATAGTTGAGCGGCTATGGATATAGTGTTTTTAGACTTCGCAAAAGATGTTTCACACTGTCCCTCATAATCATCTATTGGGTAAATTAAAATCTATTGGGTTAGAAATAATAGTGAATTAAAAACTGGCTATCAGATCGTACTCAGAGTGGTGGTAAATGATTCCCACTCTGAATGGTCCCCGGTTATAAGTGATGACCCCAATACGCAGTGCTGGTTCCTTTTTTATTCAAAGAATTTCTTAATGATATTGTGGAGGGTATTAAAAGCACCAGGCTCGGAATGGCCCACAAGGGAGTAGTGGAAAACCCCCCCGTGAGCCCCTGAACATGGTACTGGCAATAAAAACTCTGATGTGCCGTTGCATCTATTCTATGTTATTTGGGTTCTTCTGGAACTTTCAACAGGCACCCATAATTTCAAGACAACCAATTGGATATCGCTCTATCACAATTTATGGATTCATACTGGACTTTGGGGTCTCCTTTTCATTGCAATTTTCTTTATGCACCATTTAAGGTTTGCTAAAACTTAATAAACACCCCTAAAAAGACCACATATTGGAAACTACACCCCTTAAGGAACATATCCAGGGGTGCAGTGAGTACATCAACCCCAGGGGTTTCCCATTTTTTTTTTTTTTTTTTTTTTGGATTGGGCTGTGAAAAAGAAAAAAATGTTCCCAACATAATTCAAGTTTAACTAAAAATGGTTCATTTTTATAAGGAATCCTGGAAAAAAATTACTCCAAAATTTGTTATGCAATGTCTTCCAAGTTTGGCTATACCCTGTATGTGTGTGTAAACTGCTGTTTTGGTGCATGGGCATACAAGGAAGGGAGCGTAATTTGGCTTTTGGAGCACATATTTTGGTGGGTGTCATGTCACATTTGCAAAGCCACCAAAGTACCTGAATAGGGGAACTTTTCCAGAAGTCATCCCATTTTGGATTCAGTATCCCTCATGGATGTCATGGTGTTACACTTTTTTTTTTTTTAGCATTGGACAATGGAAATGGGAGAGTGTAAAAGAAAGTGATCAAATCCCTTTTGGGCTTCACTTCTACGGTGTTCGTTGCACAGTATAAATGACATGATAACGTTACTATGCATAACTTAACGTATGCATAATGTGTAACGTAATTGTACTATCAGTAAAATTAAAATGTTATAAATATTGTATGGTTATTTTTATATTTCATTACTTTTATACAGTAGAATTGCGTTTATCAAAAATTGTGTTTTTATGTTGATATAGTCTGAAAGCCATAACTTTTTTATTTTTCTGTATATGCAGTTGATTAAGAGCTTGTTTTTTGCATGATGAGTTGACGTTTTTTACTGGTACCATTATGGGGTTCGTATATTTTGAACAAAATACAGCAGTCCTGGTAGTGTTTTTTATCTTTATTTTTTACAGCAGTTACCATGCGGTATAAATGACATGCTAGCTTTACTCAGCAGGTTCATATGATTACAGTGATACCCAATTTTTATATTTTTTTTATGTTTTACTGCTTTTGCACAATTCAACACCGAAAAATTATCCAATACCAGGAAAAATAAAATAAATATAATTTATTGAGTCCTGACACACAAAACAAACATAATAATAATAATAATAATAATAATAATAATAAATAATAATAAAAAAATAAAATACAAATACAAGTAACAAAGTGACAATACAACACCCAAATGGAAAGCAATCTCCTAATCTAAACCTTCTGAGACATTACATAGTAATGGTAACAAATTCGAAGGAGAAGTAATAATAATGCATAAATATAAGAAAAAAATCATATATATACAGTTGAAACCAGAAGATTACATACACTATATAAAAAGACACATATGCATGTTTTTCTCACTGTCTGACATGAAATTAGAATAAGCTTTACCCATTTTAGGTCAATTAGGAACCAAAATTATTTATATTCCCCAAATGCAGAATAATGAGAGAGAGAATTTTTGAAGCATTTTTATTACTTTTTGCAAAGTCAAAAGTTTACATATACTAGGATTACTCTGCCTTTAAAAAATTTGGGACAGTCCGTATGATGATGTAATGTCTTTGGAAGCTTCTGATAGGTTTTTCCATGGTTTTTTTTAATGCACTCCAGAAATACACTGCTTCTGTGTGTAACTAAAGAAATCGGCCAAGTCAGGTTCATCCTTGGGTGCAATTTCCAGGTATTTGAAGGTGCCTCGTTCATCTGTACAAACAATTCTAAGCAAGAACAAACAAGATGGCAATATCCAGCTATCATAGGAGATGGGCTCTGTGTCCAACATGTGCATATCAACCCAAGAAGTACTGTAGAATGAGTAATGTAACAACTTGGGCTGAAAGTCCGCTCTGCCAGGAAGAAACCATTACTCCAAAAGAAACATATAAAAGCCAGGATTACCGTTTGCAAATGCACAGGTACAAAGACCTACATTTTAGGAGACATGTCCTGTGGTCTGATGAAACCAAAATTGAACTGTTTGCACCTCAAAGCCTTCTAATTGTATCAAGCATTTAGAGCTATCGAGGAAAATGCATCTCAGATGGTATCTTACCCCAGTTCGTAATGCTCACATGTTTCCAGGCTCTTCTAAAATGTGTTGGAGACAATGTGGGTAAGCTGATTCTCTTTCTCACATGTGGTGGTCTTGCCCCATAACTTAAGCTACTGTGGACTAAGGTTGAACAACTGTTTCATTTAAGGTTCAAAATTTCCCATGAACTAGCCCTGCTGGATATCTCTTTAGGAGACATTCCCTACACTCACCAAACAGTAATATAGCATATCCTTATAGCTGCCGACTAACCATAGCCCACCTTTGGAAATCCTCCTCTCCCTTGAATTTCGCAGAGGTTATAAACAGAGTCAATGCTCAATATCATAGCGAGGCTTGCTTGATCTGGTCTACCTCGATCAATGTCAGATAACCATCACATATCTTATCTCTCTTCCTTAAGAAAATGTACCCTTACCTTTTATGTTATGTTAGCAGCATCGTGTTGTGGGGTTGTTTTGCTGCAGGAGGGACTGGAAGACTTCACAAAATAGATGACATCATGAGGAAAGAAGATTATTGGCCACATGAATGAAAACTGTCAAGGTCTAAAACTCACTTTGTTGTCCATAGCAATCAATCAGAGTGCCTGTTTCATTTCATATAGTGCTCTTAAAAAATTAAAGAGGTGCTCCGATTGCTTGCTGTGGGCAACAAAGTGAGTTTTAGACCTAGACAGATTTCATACACGTGGCCTTATGTGTTAATACTGCAGCAACATCTCATAACATCAGCCAGGAAATTAAAGCTTAGGCGGAAATGGACATGACCAGAAGCGTACTGCAAAACTGGTTACAAAGTGGCTTAAGTCAATGTTTTGTAGTGGCCTGATCTCAATCCTATTGAAAATTTAAGTCGACCTACAAACATGGCTCAGTTATACCAGTTCTGTCAGGAGGAATGGGCCAAAATTCTCACAATAGTTATTGTGAGAAGCTTGTGGAAGGATATACAAAACATTTGACCCAAGTCATACAGTCTAAGGGCAATGCTATCAAAAGACCAGACAGGTATAATGGAAGAGTTGCTAAAGTACCTGGGGCAGGTTAGCACCCAACAGCAACAAGCCCATGCCGAGTCAGTGCGATCTCAGTAGGAGACCAACCAACTCCTCATCAGGCAGATGGCCATAATGGAGGAAGCTATGCGGGTGAGAGGAGACCCCAGCTACCCCCAGCCAGGGGGAATGGTCAGCTTGCACAGAAAAGGGTACGAGACGCTCTGCAGAAGATGACCTCAGAGGACAACTTGGCAGTCTTCCTTACAGTCTCTCTCATTCGGCGACCTTGAGGTCTGTTAGATATTGCCAAGGAGACCTGGGAGAGCAAAGTCACGGCTTATAAAAGTGTTGTTGAGCATGTGGCCCAATTACAGGTACTCCCCATTGTTAGAGAGCATCTCTTACAGGCGTAGGAGGCACAAGCTAGAGTGTACAACAGATCCAAGAATTGGGACGTTATTTACTCAAAAAGATAAGGCCATACTTATAGCTCAGAGGCTGGACCATAAATTGAACACAGGAGGAGGCAACACAGGCCCCAGTGCTAATTTGGAAAGGTGAAACAGGTGCAAATAATTGATGCGCACTTCACAAACACATCCACTAAATAGATACCAATTTACACCAGTATGCAAAAAAATCCACAGTGCAATACATGGGGAGACTGCACAAATGCAAGTATACCGATAAAACAAACTACTTTCACACCTTCTATGTATGAGGGGGTAGTTGTTGGTATTATGATTGCATATAAATGAGGCAATGCAAAAAAACAAATAAAACAGCCACTCTCACACCTTCTATGTATGAGGTTAGTTGCTGGTATCATAAGTGTATATGAATAAAACGATACAGAGGGTGTCGCCATTTAGACAGAAACGTGTGGTACACCATGCTGGTTAACAGCCTCAAACATTCAATTAGGTGGGCTGCCCAGCACCTTCCAGGTGCACAAGGTACTAACACCCTCTGCTCCCCAGTATTTTTGGGCAAAAACTAACATACCAGAGAAATATCAAATATGAGCTAGTAGTTGATACAGTGGCTATTATATGCAAGCTCACAAGCAACCTCAAGTTGCAATGCTGGATCATTTCTTGCGAGACCCTACACTAACCATTTAGAAGTATGTCATGTGTTGTCCAAGGTGGCTACACCCTTGACTGACCTAACAAAGGGAGCCAGGTCCAATCATGAGCAAATGGTCCCCAGAGTTTGAGGAATCCTTCCAAAAGCTAAAATCAGCCCTATGTAGACTGGCGGTATTAGTAAGCCCTGATTTCTCACAAGACTTTGTGGTTCAAAAGGATGCCTCAAAGGTAGATTTAGGAGCAGTAATGTCCCAGGTAATAAATGGGAGGAACATACCATGAGTTTTCTCAGCAGGAAGCTGTTCCCAGTGGAATGCCATTATGACATAACTGAGAGAGAATGCTTGGCATTTAAATTGGTTCTCGATTCTCTCCATTTCTACCTCCTAGGTCGCAAATTTAGGCTGGTGCCCCTTTGAAGTGGACCTACCTAGGGTACATAATATGCTGAAGGTGCCCGCTGACATTGAGCAGTGAAGGGGGTTATATAGAAAGGCACAAGACACGTGGATGGACGATATTTGTCACCGATCTGCCTGAATGCAGTGAGGTAAAGAACCATTATTTCTGGTGGCAGTAGGCCACTGACACATTTATATTATAAGTATGACGACATTATCCGGGTCAAGTTTTTACAGGAGCAGTGAAAAGAGCTGGGTTGGGTGACTGCTCCCACATTCCAGGCCAGGACTTACAACGCCTCTATAAGGCCTGCAGGCTCATGTGAGAGGGGGAGGGGTTCCCTATCTGACTGAACTAGAGCTGAGAGCTAGAGCTGGGCCTTGCAATCCCTGAAGACTGAGACCCGCATGCGGTTCCTTAACCCTGGAAGGGGAAATCATGGTATATAGCATGGTATATGGCATATAGCAAAGACTGTTATTGCTTGTTTTTCTGGCTGAAGCAAGCTGTGTCATTTGTTTTCCTGTTTTGTGGATCACACCAATAAAGTTTACGGTGATTCATCTCAAAATGACTGCTATCGTTTGAGCTAATCCCTACAATTGTGAAAAACAATGCTCTGTATTGCTATCTTCTGATAGTCATAACTTTGTTATTTTTCCATATACAGAGCTATGTAAGGCCTTTTTTGTGGAGTGAACAGTCCCACTTTGGTAGGTTTACAGGTTAAATAATGTCACAGATTTACAGGATAGGTAGTTATGCACATGACAATACCAAATATGCATACTTTTTTATTTTATTTTTGGGGTGATTGTTTTTTGTAAAGGCCAGTGTATGTGGTTTATTTTATTTTTTGTTTTGTGTTTTACTTTGTTTTCATTTTTTGTACTTTTTGTTTACTTTTTTTGACATGTCCCCATAGTGGTCTTGTATCAGTGGTCTTTTGATCATTGTGACAATGAGAGCAGTGGCAACTGTTAATCACTATGCCCGGCCGTGCCCTGTGGGGCAAAGTGACGTCACAGGCAACCCAGGCTGTCAGGGAAGCCATCTGCAGCCATAATTAAATTGCATCAGTGCCGATGGTTATAGAGGGAGCTCCCTCTGTTCTTCCCTTAGCTGCTTTGATCACAATAGATTGAGGCATTTAAGGAGTTAATCACCCACATCTGGAGATCACTTCGGCCACGGGCAATGCAGCATGAGGCCAGCTGTAATACACTGCTGGTCCCATGTTGTGATCATGCGGACTCTCTATAAGAGACTGCACAATGTCCTGTACGTCCATTTTCGGGAATGTCCAATGTCAGGAAAAGATTAAGTACTCCCACACCTCATCTAGAATTCTCTCCACCAGAACAGCAGGTCCTATTCAATTTAGGTGCAATTATCTGTAGAAAACAGATTTTACAGATGAAATATCAGCCCAGTTTTCTAAGAACCAAAAATCTTCTGTCCTACACCAAGACTTCAGCCCTACATTTAACTCCCTGAACTCCTGCTGTCTATCCTGCATTATGCATGACACAGACAGTATTCTGGAGAACACAATCTTGGACGTTCTTCCCTTTAGCTTGGAGCCTAGTTCTTAAAAGTTATTCTTTAGGATCTTCTACCTACCGTATATTTTCAACATGAACCATGACAGCTGGATCATTGCCAGCTCATTTCAGTAATTTATCCACCCGGTCCACCACATGCCGAACCCTGGCACCAAGGAGACAGCAAACCATTTGGTTGAGGCAGTCTTGGTGACAAGTTATTTTATCTGTCTTCATGATTATGGAATCCCCTATAAGTACTAACTGTCTTTTCCTATCTGCATTACCATTAGGGAGATGGTTCACCCGGCTGCAAGGAAGAGCAAGTGTTCACTAGGGTTGCCATTTCTGAGACAGATGCCCTAGCATTATCACACAACTTAGCAATTTTGCTAAAAAGCTCAGGAACAAAATTGGCCTTTTTTTCTGGTTAAGCCAAGTTTGGAGAAGTAAGCAGCAGATCTGAGGGCAGTCAGGGACTCCTCAATACTCATAAAAGAGTAGGCATACTTATGCATGATCTTGTTCAATCTGTAGAAACAAATGGAGCCATCTTTCTTTTTTCACAAAAACTAATGGTGCAGCCTATGGGCTTTGGCTGTCATGGATGACATCAACCTCTTTTATATCTTAAAGCAATTTTCTGACGTGTGATGTCACTCTTTAGTGGGAGAATGATTATCCATAAAGTTGCAATGCTGGATCAATGTAGTCTTACCAAAATCCAATGTGTTCTTATTGCATGTTTGATGATGGTGCTTGACAATGTTAAGAATGTCATTAATTCACTCAACTGGGGTATTGGCATCACCCACATTCAATTCTGTCCATCAGGGATCTGAAGCAAATGGGCTATAGGCATCTTTGGCAGCTTGTGAGGAATTTGATTAGCGTTGCCTCATCTGAGATGGAGGTCTTCGGATGAAAGCTTGGCCTTTTGTTTCCTGAAGGAGAAATTTGCAGCAGCACTGCAAAACAGCGTTGGATAATAGGTTTAAAAGCTAAGCGAAAGAGCGAGTGATTGAGGTTGTGAGTGTGTTTTGTCTGAAGTGTAGGACTTAAGATTGAGGGACTTTAGATTTGGGAGTTTAGAAGGGACTGTAGTGTATTGATTGTTAGATTTGTATCTGTATATCTCTTTTTGTAACATCCCCATGAGTTCCATGATTGACAATGCCGTCCAGTACAAAACCTTTACAATGGATGCAATCTTTGAAGAACAGTTCAAGAGTGCATACTGCTGTGTGAGATGTGTGCACACTGCACATTTAGAAGCCCGGATCCTGGACCTAAATGAGCAAGTGGCAACACTGAGATCCATTGCCAACTTGGAAGCGAGTCTGCTGCTCACTGAGCAATCACTTGTAGGTGTAGATGGGGGGGGGGGGGGCAGCATGGAGGTGCAGGGAGGATGGCAGCATGGAGGTGCAGGGATATGAGGCAGCTAGCTGGGTAACAGTTTGAAAGTAGTGTAGAGGAAAAAGTGTCAGGGAGGCTAGACCTGATCTGGCACACCCCAAAAAATTTGCAAGATTGGCAGATGAGGGGGATGTCAGCTCAGAAATAGCACTGCTGAAGCAAGACACTACCCCTGTCTGCTCCAATAAGGTGGGGAATAGGAGTGCAGGTCAGGCTAGACAGGTGCTAGTAGTTGGGGACTCCATTACTAGGGAACAGACAGGGCAATCTGCCACAAAGACCGGGATCGTAGAACGCAACGCGGATCGGGTTGACAGATTGCTGGGTGGGGCTGATGAGAATACAGCTGTCATGGTTAGTGTTGAGTGAACCGTTTGAAAAAAAGGTTTGAGTCAAACTTTACGAATTTTTAGAACTGGAGCAGAACCGAGCAATTCTCGGATCGTTTGACTAAATTGCGCGTTCGAAACTTTTTATTTTAGTTTTCAGCTCCTTCCTGGACTTTTGCCACCATTCAGTTAGTGCAGACAATGGAGAAGGGTCCACTAACATCACCAGTGAGGGAGTAGGTATCTCATTGGCTGCTAAAATCACATGACCCTGTTCTATGTATTACACTGTATTTCCTGTTGAACACAATTTCTAGTTCAATCTCTGTTCTGAACACACTGCTCTCTGTGTCTGCATGCTTGAATGCATGCAGGCACCCCATTTTTCAGCAATTTTAGTAAGGAAAAGCTGCTAGTTAGATTAGTTAGAGGGGGACAGCAAGTTTAGGGAATTATAAACAGCAATAGTTAGGTTCTCTTAAATTGTGGCCTGCATCTTTCCCATCTTCAGTCCAAGTGCCCTTCATGTCTGCTGTTTTGGGGAGAGGGGGTACAGCTAGTGGAGAGGACATGGTTAGCACTGTTGCAAATTACAGGGATGCAAGAACAGTTGTGATTTGCTTTGTTGCTGCCAGGGTTCTTCCATAACACCCCGTTCAACAGATCTTCCATAGAAAAAATTCTATTTCTAATCCTAGTTCCAAGTTGCAAAGTATAGGCATTTAAAGGAGTTGTCTCCCCACAGGGTTTCAAAGAATGCATGAAAGAAATTCTCTGTCACTTCCTGGTTCAGACTAATTTGCATAAACTCCTTGCTTGTACAGCATAAGCTCCATGCTTTCAGATGCTAATTAGATTAGATTAGCTTCTCAAACTACTGGAAGGACTTCTTATCTGATCCCCAAAACAAAAGCCCTAATTACAGAGCTGTTTACTTGAGATAAATCAAGCTTTTTACTGTCTGGCAGCACAGGACACTGACTGACACTACTGACCTGTGTGATGACTCACTCTCTGTTATCTCATTGAACAAACAGCCCATGGAGATTTGTTTACAGGTCAGTTACTGAGGGAACTGAAATAGCCATGGAGGTAATAAATTCACTGTATCTCTTTAGGAAAACAGAGAACAATGCAATATATTTGGAAAATGTCTTTATTTTGTGTTCCCTACAATTTGAAAGCTATTCTTTGTAGTGAGACAACCCCTTTAAGAACACTATTGATTTGCTGTCAGGGTTCTTCCATAAGACCCCTTTTTACAGACATTCCATAGAAAACATTTTTATTTCTAACCTTAGTTGCCAATTAAAGGGATTCAGGAACACTTTTGATGTGCTGTCTTGCTGTCACAGTTCTTCCATAAGGCCCCATTTCACAGATATTCCATAGAAAAAAATTCTATTTCTAATCCTTGTTGCCAGTAGGAAATTATGGGGATTTAAGAACACTTGTGATCTGCTGTCTTTGGAGTACAGTTCTTCAATAAGAGACTGTGAACAAATCTTGACGTTTTTAATATTTATATTTTTGAACATGGAGTGAACTAGATGTAGTAAGCGAGCAAGGAAGGGTGTAGGACGTGGAGCTAGATTTAGGATGGTGACTTTTCGTATGGAGTATAATATTTTATGCGGTATCTTTGCGGTACAGGAAAGATGTAACTTTCCCATTAATACAATCTCCAATTAGACTAATATTGATAATGATATTTGTTCCCTATCGCTATGGTGAGTAAAGCGAAGATTATTGTCATTAGTATTAAGATTTGTAGACAATTTGTCATAGCGGTTGAATCTCCTCTCCAAACGATCAAAATATCATCTATAAATCTGCTTAAATATTATGAGAAAAATGATTATAGATGGAAAAACTATTTTCAGATTCCCACAACGACATATAGTTAGCCATAGGTTAGCCAATGAGGCCCCATTGGTGCTCCCTGTAAATAAAAATGCTGATCAAATTGGAAAAAAAAAATGTTTCACAATCGCAGTCCGCAGTAGTGGATCCACTGGACCACAGCAAGTGATGGTGTTAGCCATGCCAGGGAGCGAAGTCTTAGTAGGTCCCAGTTTTCGCCAGAGCCCGCCGCAAAGCGGGATGGACTTGCTGCGGCGGGAGTCTACTAGGTCGCTACCCCTGATGTGACTTGCTTGCAGTGGCAGCTGAGGTTTAGCGTGGTGCAGAATCGTAAGGCAGGCTCGTAGTCGGGGACATGCGGTGCAGTCAGGACAGGCCGCAAAGGTTCGTGTTCGAGGGGTGGAGGTACGGTACACGGTAATCAGGACAAGACTCAGGAAACGCTTTCTCTATAGGCAATGGCACTAAAGATCCGGCGGGAGTATCAGGAAGGGGCAGGCTTAAATATGGGCAGCGACCGGCAATGGAAAATTAACGGTGCGCTGGCCCTTTAAATTTAACACTGCCGGCGTGCACGGCGCCACTCCCTAGGGACAGAGACTGCAGCAGGAGCGTGGCAGGGTAAGTCATCTATGGGACAGGCTGGGGAACGAGCGCGCCATGCATGTCACGGCGCCGCTCGGCAGCGGGGCACAGATGCGCTTGAGACCCGGGACAAGGGTCGCAGGGGCATCCGAGACAGTACCCCCCCTTTTGGCTTCCCCCTCTTTCTGGCCTGAAGGAATTTCTGGATTACGTCACCGTCCAGAATGTTCTTCTGCGGCTCCCAAGACCATTCATTGGGTCCGAACCCCTTCCAATCAATGAGGAAATATCGTTTCCCTCTAGTCCTTCTCATACCCAGGATCTCCTTGACCAAAAAGACGTTAGAGGCATCAGCCTCAGACGATGGAGGGACTGCCTTCAAAGAGAAACAATTCAGGACCAAGGGTTTTAGTAGAGAGACATGAAAGGAGTTCGGGATGCGCATGGTAGGCGGGAGCCGGAGTTTATATGCCACAGGGTTTATGCGTTTAAGCACCTCGAACGGTCATATAAAGCGGGGTCCCAGTTTGTAACTCGGGATCTTGTGGTGGACATATTTGGCTGACAGCCACACCTTGTCACCCGGGGAGAAGACTGGAGGAGGACTTCTTTTTTCTGCTTGAGCCTTTGTGCGCCCTGAAGCACGGAGCAGAGATTGGCGGGTCAGGGCCCAGATGGCCTTCATGTCTTGGACCAACGCATCTGCTGCCGGGACCTCAGACAGGGATGCTCGCGGGAGTGGTGGGCAGGCGTGCAGGCCGTACATGATGTAGAAGGGAGAGGCACCTACAGACTTCGGATCTAGGGAATTATAAGAAAATTCAGCCTACAGAAGTAAGTTGGAACAGTCATCCTGTCGAGCCGAGATGAAGTGGCGCAAGTAATTCCCCTGGATCAGGTTGACTCTCTCCACCTGACCACTCATCTGGGGTGGTAAGCCGAGGAGAAATCAAACTTCACCTGCAATTGAGAACAAAGGGCCTGCCAGAATTTAGAAACGAACTGGACCCCTCGATCCAAGATGATTTGAAGAGGAAACCCGTGCAAATGAATTTTTTTTTGAAAAAACAGATCGGCGAGGCGCGGGGCAGAAGGTAAGCCTGGCAATGGGACAAAATGCGCCATTTTAGAAAACCGATCCATGATCACCCAGACAACGGTGTTACCGGATGAGGGGGGAAGATCGGTTATAAAGTCCATCGCCACTTGAGACCATGGTTGGGTAGGGATGCGCAGGGGACGCAAGAGTCCAGCTGGCTTGTAACGAGGTGTCTTGTTGTGGGCACAGATGATACAGGACTCGACGAATTCCCTGACATCCTTAGTGAGGTCTGGCCACCAATAGAACCGCGAGATCAGGAGAAACGTCTTACGAGCACCGGGATGTCCGGCCACCAATGAGCAGTGTCCCCACTTCAAGATACGCCTTCGGAGTGCAGGGCTCACGTATGTTTTCCCTGGCGGGACATTCCGGAGATCAACAGGAGCTGCGGAGACAAGATGCTCAGGGGGTCTTATGTGCTCTGGGGTTCACTTTTTCTCCAACCACGTCGCAGGCGCGTGAAAGGGAGTCAGCCTTGACATTATTTTCCGCGGGACGGAAGTAGATCTGTAAATTAAACCAGGAAAAGAAGAGCGACCACCTAGCTTGGCGCGGATTGAGTCACTGGGCCGTCTGGAGGTACTGGAGGTTCTTTTGGTCTGAATAGATACTGATGGGGTGCCGAGCACCTTCCAGCAGATCACGCCATTCCTCCAATGCCAGTTTGATGGCTAATAACTCCCAGTCTCCAATAGTGTAATTCATTTCCACTGGCGAGAATGTTTTGGAATAGAAGCCACAAGTGACCATTTTGCCCGTGGGCCCCTTTTGCGTGAGGACCGCTCCAACTTCAACAGATGAAGCGTCTACTTATAGCGAGAAGGGCTTCGCGGGGTCCGGCCGCGACAGGGTAGACCCAGAGGCAAAGGCAGTTTTTAGTTTAGCGAACACTTCCTCGGCCTCGGGGGGCCAATTCGCGGATTAGCGTTCTTCCTCGTGCGGGCCACAATGGGAGCCACCAGCGTGGAAAAGTGCGGGATGAACTGCCGGTAGTAATTGAAAACACCCAGAAATCGTTGTATGGCCGAAGGCCAACTGGGCGATGCCATTGCAACACGGCCGACAACTTTGCTGGGTCCATCCACAGGCCCTGGTCAGAGATGATGTAGCCCAGAAATGGAAGGCTAGCTTGATGAAAGAGGCACTTCCCCAGTTTGGCATATAAGCGGTTAGCTCGAAGGCGCCTCAGTACCTGGCGAACTTGGACGCGGTGAATCTCAAGATTGGGTGAGTATACCAATATGTCATCCAAGTAGACCATGATACAGGTATAAAGGAGATCCCTGAAAATGTCATCACATACTCCTGGAAGACGGCAGGAGCATTACACAGCCCAAATGGCATGACTAGGTACTCAATGTGCCCGTCCCTGGTGTTAAAGGCCATCTTCCATTCATCGCCATTACGGATACGGACCAGATTGTAGGCCCCCTCAAATCCAACTTGGAGAAGATTCCCGTAGGCGATCAAAGAGCTTGGTGATCAGCGGTAGAGGGTACCGATTCTTCACCGTGATCTTGTTAAGACCCTGGTAATTGATGCAGGGCCATAAGGAGCCATCCTTCTTTCCCACGAAAAAGAATCCTGCACCCGCGGGCGAGGAGGATTTTCGTATAAACCCCTTCTGGAGATTTTCCCATATATATATTCTGACATGGTTTGTGTCTCGGGAACGGACAAGGGATAGACTCTACCCCAGGGAGAACTTGTACCCGGCAGTAGGTCAATCGGACAATAGTATTGGCAATAAGGAGGGAGGATCTCCGCTTGTTTCTCAGAAAAAAACATCGGCGAACAGGTAGGCAGGGCAACGGTTCGCGGGGAGTTGAGCGAGAGCAGGGAAGCACCGGGCAAGGTGCCGCCAGACAACATGTAGAAGGAGATCTTCTCCTTAAGCATGACCCCCACGTGGAGGGACAGCTGTTTGGTGATGAATTGTATGGTGTCACTTAGCAGCTCTCCACTGACCGAGGAGATCACCAGCGGCTTTTCCAGGTGGACCACCGGGAGGCGATACTGCATCACTAAGGAGCGGTGGATAAAGTTCCTGGCTGAGCCAGAATCCAGGAAGGCCGAGACCTGAAACGTGAGTCCAGCATCAGTCATGACCTGTACTGGCATCATCAGACGTGGAGAGGAGGAATTTGCACCTAGGGACGCCTCTCCCATGGAACCTAGGTGCGGGAGTTTCCCAGACGTTTGGGTCATTGGGGAAAATTCCTCTGGAAGTGCTCTGGGCTGCCACAGTATAGACACAGGTTTTCTAGCCGGCGTCGGGTCAATTCTTGCTCATTGATCTGAGCCCGGTCAACCTGCATGGGTTCCTCAGTGGGGATTGGTGACGGTTTCATAGGAGGCCTCTGGATCACCATGTCTCTCGCGGCCAGCACATTCTTAACCTAACTAGAGAGCCCCTTTTTAAAGTTGGCACACAGGGTGGCCTCGTTCCAGGTTAACTGTGAGGCTAAGGTGCGGAACTGCACAGGTTTAGGAAGGTGTCTCGGCGGAGGATGCTCGTGCTGGTTCTTCAAACACCCCACGGAATTCCTTGAGGACAGCCTGTAGATCCGCCGTTACTGAATCGTTCCTATCCCACCGAGGTGTGGCCCATGCCAAGGCCTTCCCGGACAACAGAATAACCACAAATGCCCCCTTGGAATTGGTCGACAATTAGTTGAATGTGCATAGTGCACTGGGTGAGGAACCCTCTGCAGAGTTTGGGGTCTCCTTCGAACTTGGCTGGCAGTGATAAACGGAGCTTGGGACCCAACAGGGTCGGCAGGACTGTCGGAGCGGGAGTTGCCATGGGAGGAGGTGGAGGCTACTGCTGGCCGGCGGTGAGTTGCTGTAACATAGCGATCAATTATAAAATGTTGGTCTGTTGTCCCATTGGAGAAGTTGGGCTCAAAACTTGTAAAAATCCGCCAAACTGGGAACGGCCTTGGCGGGATCCAGGGCCGGATCTTACTGTAAAAAATCGTGGCCCCGCAGTAGGGGATACTGGAAAAACGCAAACGTGGTGTTACCCAGTTTGGGGGAGTGGGTTGAGTAGTTCTGGTTTTCACCAGGCCCGCCCCCAAAGGGGGATGGACTTGTGCAGGGGAGTTACTAGGTCGCTTACCCCTGACGATTGCTTGTGGGGGGGGCCGAGGTTTAGTGGGGTACAAAATGAAAGGCGGCTCGTAGTCGGGGACAGGGGGTTTGGGTGGACAGGCGGCAAAGGTTGTGGTCGGGGGGGCGGGGGCAAACGGTAGGTCCCGGGGTAATCAGGCAAGATTCAGGAAATGCTTTCTTATAGGAAAATGGTACTAAAGACCCGGCGGGAGTATCGGGAAGGGGAGGCTTAAATAGGGGACGCCCCGACAATGGAAAATTACGGTGGCGGGCCCTTTAAACTCAAACTGCCGGGCGAGGGACAGGGGCTGCAGCAGGGCGGGGTGGGTAAGTCTCTAGGGGACAGGCACGGGGAAAAGCAGCGGGGGGGCCCGCTCGGCTGGGGGTGGATCTGTGAGTAATAAGCAAACGTTTGAAAAAACTTTACCGTGTAGGTGGAATACGGTGACATCACAAGTTGGGGTTCCCAATCAAATTTGTCAAACATGGACAGTACTGTTTCTGCTTTTTTTAAATGTAAAGGGGTATCTGTCACAGGGTTGAAGAGGGTTGCCCCAACCCTGATGGACTTATGTATTTTTGGGGAGCCATGAAATATGGCGGTTACAGGATTTTCTACAAACAAAAATTTTGCTTGTTTATCACTAAGTATGCTATTTATTATGTTTTTTTTACAAATATACGGCAAAATAAGCCGTGTGAACATATCCTAACTGCAGAGAGGATGACTGCCATTGTTTTTAAACAAAACTGTCAATTTCAATTGGACTATATTTTAGTTTGGCATAAAACTGGTTAATCAGTTATCTTGGTTGATCTGCCCAGTTGCATTACATTGTAACACTGACATTGTCATAATTTTTATTCCCTCCCTTTGCTTGGGGCTTGTGCCCTTATTTATTCCACTCAGAGAAAGCCTAAATTGTTTCCTAACAAGGAAATGATGTCTCACTACATATATTCATCTTACCTCAATCCTGTTTTCTCGGTTTCAGTTTTGAATTCAGTGTTCACTGGCTTTTTCTGGCCAGCAGTGACGAGCTGGTGAGGCCAGCAGGTCTGTAGCTATAGCAACCAGTGCTGGCAGCCGATAGGAGATATCAAACCGGTCTGTAGCTATAGCGACCTGAAGAGCTGATGCAGCCCATACAAGAGGGGATATCAAAGAATATGTAGGACATTGTTAACTAACACATATTGCAAAGTGACTTGTTAACATAAAAAACAATCCTTGTAGGGACAGTTTTTTATTTATATGCTTATATTTTTATTGTAGTATAGTTGTCATATTTTTCAACATCATGGGTGAACCCAGCAGTGACAGTCAAGCTGATGCTAGCAGCCCTTCTTTTCCTATGACATGCCCTTCTGCATCCCATTTTATCTCAAAGGAGCTAAAAAGAATTCAAAATACAGACCAGCAGCTACCACTCTAAAATACATAAACATTCAGAATAAACTGCACAGAAACCGCCTCCCTGGGAAAGGCAAAAAATGTTGCAAAAAAAAAGAAATAGTATACAGCAGTAAAGTAAAAGTAAAAAAATTCTTGGTACAAAAAAATTAAAAAAGTGACATACCAAGTGGAAATGTAAATCTAGCTGACGTGTTTTGAACAAAACATTCTTAATCGTAGCAAGCATGAAAAGACAATTAACTCTAAGGCGAGGACAGCACTCCCCTAGGAGCCGCCGATGGAAAACATTCTGTTCCTGGTTTCCAGAAGACCAGTTACGTTTGGCAATATTATTTCTCCCAATTATTTTTCTTTGCGTTCACAAACGCATACAGTTGAGACCAGAAGTTTACATAAAGTATATAAAAATACACATATGCGTATTTTTCTCACTATCAGACATGAAATCAGAATAAACCTTCCCCATTTAAGATCAATTAGGATTACCAAAATTATTTATATTTGCCAAATGCCAGAATAATGAGAGAGATAATTTTTTAAGGCATTTTTATTACTTTCTGCATTACTTCTCTCCCATCACCACTGTCTCAGAGCTTGAGTCCACCCACCACCAACACTGGTCCCTTACTGACAATGCTACATTCATGAGTCTTACGATGCTGCAGGAAATCACTGACCTCTGTGGTCACATGGCGTGATTACATCATATTCATGAATCACAAGCTTTGCTTGCATGTGCGGCATGTTACCTCTTGGGTCACCACCGTTCCAGCGCTGACAGAGCTCTTGTGTTCCTCCTGGTCTCTTACCGATTAGTTACTGATGGGTTCATTTTGTAAGTTAGCACAGTTGGAACTGGTAGGGAGGTTTTTAAAATTCCTGAAAAAAAATAATATTTTGTATAACAGAATTACATAAACCTATTTTGTTCTCTGTTTTAGGACCTGTCTGGTGAAACCACACCATTGCAACTGTCTACAAATGATCCACAACAACATGCTGATTGTCAGATCATGGAGATGATTGAAGAATCACGATATGAAAAAAGAAGAATTCAGTTTAATATATGTCAGGTCTAAGGCAGATTTATCAATACTGTCTTAGACTGTCTTAGACTGTAATAGATAGTCTTACAATGCGCCTCAATTATCATAGTGTAAAATAAATCTTGCACTTGTTAAAAGCGTCTAGTCTAACTTTACAACATTTTCAAGCTGCCATGAACCACTACAATTTCTACACATTTTTTTGCCCGCACCACATGGCCAGCCATTCTCCAAAAAGCCATGTTACCTTTTACTGGGGAGAAGAAACAATACAAATGTAAATTGGTATTTTCTATTGAGGTCTATGGGGATAATTTACCATCAAATGTAAGACTATGTCTACGCGACAGTGATTTACAGTAGAATTTTTAAGCGGATTCGGTATTTAGACAATACGCAGAAGTGTCTAGAAACTGTCTGAAACACATAGTAAATGTGGTGCAAAGCATGTAGACCACTATTTTTGCAACAAATTGAACCTGAAATGTGACAGAGCTGCCTTGATAAATGTTCCACATTAAATCTGAATTTAATTGATTAAAATACTAACCTTTACTAGCCTTTAACTAAGCTCTGAACTTTTTTCATTAAGTCCATTCATAAGTATAAGCTTGTTGTACTATATATTTTATAATTAACATAATTTTTTAAATTAGAAATTCAACTCAATGAGCTCCATTAGTGTCTATAAAGAAGAGGAGAAAAAACAATACAAATATAAATTGGTATTTTCTATTGAGGTCTGTGGGGATAATTTACCGTCAAACGTAGGGCTATGTCTACATGACAATGATTTACTGTCGGATTTTTAAGTGGATTCGGTATTTAGAATCCTCAAAAATCCGATGGTAAATCATCTCTATAGACCTCAATAGAATATCTGAGTTGTACTCTACACAGCTCAGATTTTCTGATGCCACATTTCAAATCCGAAATCCATTAAAAAAGCTTAGAACATGTTCTATAACTGTCGCATTTCACTTGAAAATGACAGATTATAATACAGTTCAATGTTAATGGGCCGGCCGAAATACAAAACCCCTACAAAACACGTGGTAAAAAAATTAAAAACCGATTGTAAAATACTGGTCAGATTCCATAATCTGTTAAAGAATCTGGCCAGTATTTGAAACTTGATTTTCACTTTTTGTTGCATTTTTTTTGTGCAGATTTTGCCGTCGGTTTTCAGATGGTGTTTTACTATTGCTGTGTGCACGTAGTCTAACTGTTCTTAACTATTATTGGCAGTGATAGTTATTTATCTCTTATAGCATTCTAACCACAATTTGAGATTGACAGTTCTTAAGGTAGTAGAATGAGACAATAATGCAGTTACATGAGTTGAATTTCTAATGACAAAATTAAGATCATTTTTGTTTATCCAAATGAAACAAATTTTAATCATAATGTTGATCACATCAAAATATTATTTTCCTCTCTCTATCTGTATTCTACATATGGCCGTAAACGACACAGAAGTCTTGCTTGGACTTCAGGTGCGCCAAGCATGATCACTACAATACTTTCTATTCACTGACATGCTATTATAACAGCTTTTATTTTATTTTTAGCCTACTGTGATAATACTACGATAACTCTGATGTATAGTTTTTATAATTACCATAAGTTAGTTTATATGACTTTAGTGGTGTTTGGGAAAAAATTGCCATTTTTTGTGTCATCTAAAGCAACTCAGAACTGACCAATCAGCGGCAGTTTTCATACATGTCGCCCAATTTGTCACAAGAAAACAATCTCAAAATCACATGGATAAGTAAAAGCATTGCAATTTTATTCCCAGATGTGACACTTTTCAAATTTGAAAAATAGGGCTTGGTCCTTAAAGATCACCTCCACACAAACACACAAAATATAATAGTAGATGAAATTATAAGACTTTTTTCCAATACATGTCATTAGCAATCCAGAGGGCTCATACAGGGGAATAGATTTTGCTTTTACTTTATTAGCAGAGCTCTGTATGTAGCAGGGATTCTTTCTGTTGAGCTATACCACCTGTGCAGGGGGAGCTGAGGACATAGCTGCTACATACAGTACAACAGGCACAGCACAATGAGGAGATAGTGTGACATTACAGGCATTTACATTACACTGCTGCTATTGTTATATCCATCACAGACATAGCAGCCCAGAGAAAATCAGTGTGCACAGTGGGCTCTTCCAGCTCAGAGGCAGGAGATTAGATACAACTGTCATCCATCAAGCTGTCAGGTGCCGACTTGGCCCTACTTCAGAGCTGTCTTAAAGGGCCAGCGCTTTTTTAAAAACAGAATTACAGGTGGAATGCTTTGGTTTCTCTAATGAAGCATATTTAAGGAAGTGTTTGTATTTTAGTCTCCTGTTATTTCATGAGGTTTCCCTGGAGCTGATAGGTACTCTTTTAAGTCCAAAACAGACTTAGTCCTTAAAGTTAATGAATGTTCAAATAAGATTGTGGACCTTTTTGTTTCAATATAATGAAAGTTCATGTATTTTGGGAGCATTTAATTATGCAAGTTATCCTTTTACCAGTGGAGTCCACCACTGGAATGGATGACTGCACAAACCACACATGACTCTTGCACACTGCCTCTCCTTTTCCTTCCTGTCTCCCTGAAAAGCAGGCCCAGACGATCATACTCCCCTGTGGGTAAGTTTGAGTAAAATTGATTGTAAAAACAGATTTTGCCAAGTTTTGGCATACAACAGTTAATATAGAGCAGGATTACAACAGTTTGGCTCAGAGAATGTATGTGGGATGTATGTAAGCCAGCACCTGCCTTCAACAACTGGCACCAAAGATAATCCTGGTTAGGCACTATACATATATTGTAAGTTGCCGCTCAGCTCTCGGACGCCATCTTGGACCGTCCTGGGGGAACCACGCTAAGCTTCGGAGATCGTCGTTCGTGGTAACCAATTATGGCACTTCCAGGTAGGGCACTTTGACACATGGCCTCAGCCAGTTTACAGCAAGGACACAGGTTACAGAAAACAAACACAGAAAAAGAAAACCTCAGGCCGTCTAGCCTTTAAATACAAATATAGAGTCCCTCTCTGTCCAGAGGTCTTTGCCTATCACACAGCGCCTCAAAAGTAACAGTGTCTTTACTGTTATGTCAGGCTTCCCTTAAGCCTCTGGGGGCCAGAGCCTCTCTTCAGCTCCTCTGACGCTTCTAGCCCTAGGCAGCTGACCAAGAACCCTGATCAACTGCAAGCCCAGCCCTTTTATAGCCCTCCAGGGACCTGCCAAAAACCTGTACTGCAATGTGGGAACAGCCACCCACCCAACTGCAGCTGTTCTGGGATAAGTGAGCCCTTAAAGACTGGGTAGCAGCCTTACTACATATATGTGTCAGCAACTTAGTGTTGCTGACAGACAGAAACTGGCGTCCCCCACCGAGACGGGCCCTTGGTGACACGTTTCTAGCTGGAAACTTGTGGTATGCCACCTAATGGCAGCACCATGCAACAGCTAAGGTCGTTCTGCCACATATCCCCCCCCTTTGATAAAGGCCGTAGGACTTTTTCACCCTGAACAACCCTTTCTTCGGGGTCAAAGCTCCTACTTTGGGGCAACAACTTTCCTACATCTAGAGATGGGCGAATTTCTCAAAAATTTGATTTGCTGAGTTCGTCGAATTTTCCGTCAAAAATCGCTTCGACCCGAATTTATTTGCAGAAAATCGCATTAAAAAACAGCTATTTCCCGGATGCAGAGAACCGGTAGGGTGTTGTAGAATGTTGTGTCATGCTCAAATATGTATAGGGAGCGTGGTTTGGTCTTCATACAATGCTGTGTTTTAGTATGACACGCACATGACTGCGGCCGCTCTTAGAATTGCTTCACTCTGCAATTCCCTGGGCACTTACAGGGTCAAAACTGACCAAATAAGTGAAGCGGGAACGCAGTCTGACAAGGTAACGTCAGCGCCAGCAAGAAACCACCGAGCTGAGGGCCTAGAGTCCACCAACATCTCCTCCCCCATCCCTCCGTTCAGCAGATGACTTTGCCATTCACTTTCTACAGAAGATCAACCTCATCAGAGAAAGCTTCAGCCCGCAGTCCCCACCACCCTCCTCTAACCTTGAATACTGCTCTTCCCCCTTAACTTGCTTCCCCATGGTCACTCATGACAAGCTCTCCTCCTTACTGTCCAAATCCAACTTCACTACCTGTAGTCTTGACCCACTGCCATCCCACCTCATCCCAGACCTCAGTGCTTCTATCATCCCAGCCCTCACCCATCTCTTCAACCTCTCAATAACCTCTGGCATCTTCCCTTCCGCCTTTAAACATACTACTATCACTCCAAATCTAAAAAAAACAACCCTTGACCCCTCTTCTCTGTCCAACTATCGCCCCATCTCACTGCTCCCTTTTGCTTCCAAACTCCTCGAGCAGCACGTCTATCTTCAGCTGTCCTCCCACCTCTCCTCCAACTCTCTTCTTGACCCACTACAATCTGGTTTTCGACCCCACCACTCTACCGAAACCGCCCTAACCAAAGTCACTAATGACCTAGTAACTGCTAAAGCCTCATGCCACTACTCTGTGCTCCTCCTCTTAGACCTGTCCTCTGCCTTTGACACTGTCGACCATTCCCTCCTGCTACAAATCCTCTCCTCCCTCGGCATCACAGACTTGGCTCTTTCCTGGATCTCCTCGTACCTCACTGATCGGACTTTCAGCGTCTCTCATTCTCGCTCCACCTCCTCCACCCGGCCTCTCTCTGTCGGTGTCCCCCAAGGGTCAGTCCTGGGCCCACTACTCTTCTCTATCTACACTCTTGGTCTCGGTCAGCTCATAGCCTCACATGGCTTTCATTACCACCTGTATGCTGATGATACCCAACTCTACATCTCCGGCCCAGATGTCACTTCTCTACTCTCCCGGATCCCTGACTGTCTGTCCTCCATTTCTTCCTTCTTCTCATCACGTCTCCTAAAACTAAATGTGGAGAAAACAGAACTCATCATCTTTCCACCATCCAACTCTACCCCTGCCCCTGATCTCTCTATTACAGTCAACGGCTCTACACTCTCACCGGTCCCGCAAGTCCGCTGCCTTGGGGTAATCCTAGACTCTGCTCTATCTTTCAAACCACACATCCAAACCCTCACCTCTGCCTGCCGCCTCCACCTGAAAAACATCTCTCGCATCCGCTCATTCCTCAACTATGACACTACAAAAATGCTGGTCCATGCCCTTGTCATCTCCCGCCTAGACTACTGCAACATCCTTCTCAGTGGCCTCCCAGCTAGCACCCTCGCTCCCCTCCAATCCATCCTTAACTCTGCTGCCCGTCTTATCCACCTCTCTCCTCGCTACTCCTCTGCCTCTCCCCTCTGCCAATCCCTTCACTGGATTCCCATTGCCCAGCGAATTCATTTCAAGCTACTAACCATGACCTACAAGGCTCTCAATGACCTCTCCCCTCCATACATCTCTGCCCTAATTTCCAAATATCTCCCCTCACGCACTCTCTGCTCCTCAAAGGACCTTCTCCTCTGCTCTCCCCTTATTAGCTCCTCACACAACTGTCTCTAAGACTTCTCCCGTGCTTCACCCATACTCTGGAACTCACTGCCCCAACACATCAGACTCTCCTCCACTTTCACCAGCTTCAAAAGCAACCTGAAAACCCATTTCTTCAGGCTTGCCTATAACATTCACTAAACTTGTCACTACTTCCTCCACAGACATGTCTGCCCCTCACCTCCTGTCTCTTTCCCCCTCCTTGTAGATTGTAAGCCTCGCGGGTAGGGTCCTCGCTCCCACGGACCTGCCAATTGTCATCATCCCTTATCACTGTACACGATTGACTTATGTAATGTTTGTAACCCCCTCGAATGTGCACCTCCCTGGAATCAATGGCGCTTTAAATTAAATAATAATAATAATAATAATAATAGAGCCTACTATAATGTCAAACAGCGCACTCCTTTTACACCGACATCAGATGATTCCACAGATTATGACAGAACCTTCTGTTAAACACTGATACATGTAGAAACCCCACGAAAGAGTGGAGAGGGTGTCAGCAGTAATTTTGCGTTGACGTCTCTGATCATTTTGCCCTTCCTTTCATCCGTCAATGTCCGCTTTCAATCGGTCAATAATCCATCAGTATTGCTAAAGCCAAAAACAAACAGGAGTTGATCCAAAACAGAGATGAGCAGTAAATGGGATATTTGCATGTCTTCTGTGTTCTGTATCCACTGCTGCTTTTTTCTATCAATCCTGATCCTTTTCATTCCTTCTGACAGATGAAAAGAAGGGGAAAACCAAACATAGTGGCAATGTCATGGAGTGGTGGAGGGTGGAAACAGCATTAGGAAACCACAGGGTGTTTCAGTGAGACAGCGGTCACTTGGCAGCAGCATGAGTAAGCCACAGAGTGGCATAATCACAAATTCTGGAGGTGGCAGCAACATCAGGAGCCCACAGAGTGGCACAATGACAAATTCTGGAGGTGACAGCAACATGGTAGGCCACAGAGTGACATAATGACAGAGTGTGGAGGTGGCGGCAGCAGCAACCGCAGCAGCAGCAGCATGAGGTCAGAGAGTGGCACAATGTCAGAGTGTGGAGGTGGGTGGCAATTCCAGTCACTGGTAAAGATGGTGGGAGGCAGATAGAGCAACTGGCAGAAGATGTGTGGCATCAGGCGGGTGGCAGCATCAAAATATGGGCTGGGGCAGGTAGTTAGAATCCTACTCATTTCTCAAAGTTTTGGGGAGGCGTCAGGGCTGATCTAATCTGATGCATAAGGCATTGGGGGTGTGGAAATCCTGCCGATCCACGCCTGATTCATCTTGACAAAGGTCAGTCTCCCCAAACATTTCCCGTGGACAAGCGGGTTCCCCTTGGGGTAACGATGGCCCCCGCTGCACTGAACACCCGCTCTGATACCACACTACTGGCCAGGCAGGACAGCTTCTCCACTGTAAACTCGGCAAGTTGCAGCCACACATAAAGTTTGGCTGCCCAGAAGTCCAGCGGATCTTCTACCTGGGGTGGCAGAGGGCTGTCCAAGTAGGCCACCACCTGTTGGTTCAGGGTCTGCTCCAGGTCCTGCTGCTGAGTACTCTCCTCAAAAGGCGGGTGAAGGAAGCTGCTCATCAACAACGCCAGACTTAGCTGCTGCTGATGGAGCTGCTACTGCTCCTACCCCCCCACCTCCCCACAGCAGTGGTACGTGAGCGATGAGGAACCCCCCGGTCAGACCTGACAGAGGATGGACGATGGCGCACATAGGCAGTGATCAACGGACTACAAAGGATTTCTCTATAGTACGCCAGTTTCTCCTCCCTCTTGGCAGCTGGAAAAAAGGCACCCATTTTGGACCAGTAGCGAGCGTCCAAGAGGGTGGAGAGACAAAAGTCATCCCTCTGCCGGATGGTGACTATCACTAGCCAGGCAAATCAGCATGCTGCGGGCCATCTGCGCAAGTGACTCTGAGGGACTCCCTGCCTCCATTCCCACTGTATACTGTCATGGTGCTTCTGGGTCATCTGTCTCGTCTTCCTTATCTCCCTCTACCTCCTCCGGATGCTCCTGCTCCTCCATGTGCTCCAATGTCCTCCTCCTCCTCCTCCAGTTCAGCCCCCACCGGACTCATGTGGCCGTGAGATGTAGGCGCCACGTCTCCAGTCCCCTGTCCAGACAGATTTTTCAGCATCTGTTCCAGGACATGAAGCAGTGGAATGACGTTATTCATCCCATAGTCCTGGCGACTGACAAATAACTTCACCTCTTCAAAGGGCCTGAGCAAATGGCAGGTGTCATGCATGAGCTGCCACTGGCTGACATCAAAATTACACAGGGGAGTACTCCTGTCCACTTGCATCATCAAAAAATCGATAATGGCCTTTCTCTGTTCATACAGGCGGTCTAACATATGGAGGCAGGAATTCCAACGGGTGGAAACATCGCATATTAGCCTGTGTTGGGGGAGGGCCCTTTTTTGCCACTGCAACTCAAGGAGGGTGTGCCTGGCTTTGTAAGAATGGATGAAAATGCATGCACAGTTTCCTGGCCATTTTTAGAATTTTCTTGCAGATGGGTGGAAGAATTCAGGAACCTTTTGACAACAGATGAACACGTGCGCCATGCGGGCGCATGGGTCATCTTTCCTCGGTGCAGCGCGGACACCATGTTCCTTCCATTGTCTGTTTACCATGGGTTTCCCATTTGCAATTGTCGCGGAAGGAAAGCCACACATCGATTTCTTGCTGCAAAGACACACGGAGCAGTTCCTCCCCTGTGTGACTTCGTTCGCCGAGGCAAGCCGGTGTAAAACTGTGTGACACCGCTGTGCCTACACATGTGGTATGATGTAGCAGCACTTGTGGAGGCTAAGATGGTGGTGGGGGTGGTGGAGGAGGAGGCGGACATTGGCACAGGAGCAGCAGTTTGACAACGTGGAGGAGAAAGCGGCGTCTCCTGTCCAAGTTGTTGGTGTGGCTGGGCAGGAAGCACATTCACCCAGTGGGCCGTAAAGGAAATGTACTGGCCCTGACCGTAGTTACAGCTCCACACTTCCGTGCTGCTGTGCACCTTGGAAGAAACCGATAAGCTCAAGGACTGGCCCACATTCTGTTCTACATATTTGTGAAGGGCTGGTACTGCCTTTTTGGAAAATAAATTACGGCTTTGCAAAAGCCCTTAGTTCTCTGAACAGTGCAGAGTCCACCACTTGGAAAGGGAGGGACTGCAGTACCAACAACTTGGACAGGAGCACGGTCAGCTTCTGCACCTTAGGATGCTTGGAGGCATACTCTTGGCAATCGCCTCGTTGAACGACTGCTGGGGCCATGAGTGGCAAGCAGCAGAAGCATCTGGACCAGGAGATGATGGCAAAGAGAAACAGCTCCCTTCTGCAGAGGTGGTAGAGCCTTGAATGGCTGAAATGGCATGCGTGCCACTGGGTGATGCTGCTGTTGCTGCGGCGGCAGGATGGACCACCACATCTGAGACACGTTTCTCCAAGGCCAATGGATGGTGACGCTGCATGTGCTGATGCAGGGCCGTGGTGCCAACGTTAGCTCCCTGGCCACGCTTCACTTTCTGCCCACAGATTCTACATATACACATGTTTGGCTCCTCTGGAGTCTTAGCAAAGAACTGCCACACCGCAGAGTAGGGGATTTTACTGCCAACGCTCCGCACTGAGTGACTACTAACGCCGCTGCCTCGCTGAGCCCCTGTGCCACTACTTTTTTGGACCTGCGAAGTGGGTTTTCTACCCCGTGGCCACTTGGCTCCCGACCTCGCACTGCTGCCACCCTGCTGACTCACGGCCACACGACCCACTTGCTGGCTGCAATGCTGCCTGATGCGCAAGCTGACACCCTCTTCTCCCGATGATGATGGTGAAGCCCTTGTTGCACCCGGCTCCCAAGCGCGATCGGCTACATCGTCATCGATTTGTGTTTGCTCGTCACTGCTATTCTCCTCAACTGTCTCAGTATGCAGAGCCTGACTGCTTGCAACATAACCTCCTGTGCCACTCTCCACATCACTACATTCTCACCTACTGCAAGAAGCAGCGGATGTCTGCCCCACCTCTTCACTGCCAAGTAGCTGCTGACTGTCCTCAAGGAGTTCGTCCTCGCTGTATAGTGGCGCTGAGCCCAGATCACATAGTAGATCTCTGGCTGAGGGAACTGAATGGGACAGAGGCGGGTTGAGGACAGGTAAGGGCCGCTGACCCGCTTCCGGGCCATGACGCTCCCACCGACTCTTGGCTGGGGTTGTCAGATGTCATCTGGAAGGAAGTGGATGACCTAGTCAACCAATCAAGAACCCTTGGGTTACTGGTCAACACACATCCGCTAGATGACACCGGCAGTTCTGGCCTCAAAGAGTGACCCCCTACTGTGACGTCCCCTTACTGTGCTGTGACCTGTGCCTGCTCCAGGAATGTTTGTGTCACTTCCACTCGCATGTGAAGGGCCTGCCACCTCTCTGTCTGACATACTGTTTGATAAAAAAATTAAATTAAGCCTTGAGTTTGAAATACCGTACGGAATAACCAGATGTACATTAGGCGTATAGAGGACAATAAAGTAAAGACACTCTGTATTTTTGTCCAAATTAGCGCACAATCAAGAAGTTAAATTAAGCCTTTGGTATGAAATACCCTACAAAAAAATCAGATGTAAATTAGGTGTATATGGAACAAAATAAAAAAGACACCCTATATTTTAGTCCAAATTAACCCACAATCAAGGGGTTAAATTAAGCCTTGGGTATTAAATACACTACAGAACAACCAGATGTAAATTAGGCATATATAGGACCAAAAAATACACCCTGGACTTTAGGGAGAATACCCTACAAACTAAAACAAAATAATAATGCTGATTAAATAACAAGTGTGCAAATGACACACATTTGATATGGTTTTCCCCACAGTCGCTGATAAAACGAGTTTGTTTTATAATTTGTTCAATATAGGGCAGCAGCAGCTCGATGCTTATGCCAGGACAGACAGTGAGAAGTGTGAGATTTAAGTTTGGGCCCGTCCATTTTTATAGGGCTGTGATGTCACAGAAGCCCGCCGGTCGCTGATTGGCTTCATGTCTGCACATGTCATTGAGGGTGTTCCTGTCTTCCTCCCAGAGTCCTCTGCCCCATGTAACGCCATGTGCTCGCGGCCATTTTACCAATAAAAAAGACGCTTCGTTCCCGCGAATCACCCTAAACTTCGGCTTCGTGCAAAACCAAAATTTTCCTGAAATTCTAAACTAATTCCACTTCATTAGAATCAATTTGCCCATCTCTAAAAGTAGTCAGTGTACAACTTGTATAAAGTTGGCGTGCCCTCAAAGTAGGTTAACACACAGCCATCAATGTCTAAGCTACTAGTGGCAAAAGTGCGTACACCCTTAAGTGAAAATGGAAAAATTGTGCCCAAAGTGTCAATATTTTGTGTGGCTACCATTATTTTCCAGTACTGCTTTAATTCTCTTGGGCATGGAGGTCACTAGAGCTTCACATGTTGCAGCCACTGAGATCCTCTTTCACTCCTCCATGATGACATCATGGAGTGGAGACATGCTTGGTCAGTCCAGCACCTTTACCCTCTCTTTCTTTAGCAAGGCAGTGGTCATCTTGAAGGCGTGTTTGGGGTCATGATCACGTTGAAATACCGCCATGCAGTCCAGTTTTAAAGAGAGAGGATCATGCTCTGCTTTAGTATGTCACATTACATGTTGGCATTCATGGTTCCTTCAATAAACTGTAGCTCCCAACAGCCAGCAACACTCTTGCAGCCCCAAACCATGACACTCTCACCACCAGCTTGTGTCTTT
>JAODAL010036496.1:0-41594 GCA_025379985.1 Phyllomedusa bahiana
CTGTAATGTATTTCGGATAATAAAAGGTATTTTTTGGCACCTTTCAATTCACCTGTGTTGACAAAAAATTGCTGTATTCACATTTAAGTGCAAGGTGCCTCAATGAACAAAGGTGTAGGCCCCAAAAGTGAAAAAAACACGTATCTTTAATGTATTCGTAAAATAAAAGGTATTTTTGGCACCTATCAATTCATTTTGTGGTAACTACAAAAATTGTTTGGATTAAAATTTAACTGCAAGGTGGCTCTATCCAAATCTGGACTGGGCAAAAGTGCAAAATACACGTATCTGTAATGTATTCGGATAATAAAAGGTATTTTTTGGCACCTATCTATTCACCTGTGGTGACTACAAAATTGCTGTATTCAAATTTACCTGCAAAGTAGATCTTCAACAAAGCGGCTTGCGCCAAAGTGAAAAAACACGTATCTAAAATTTGTATTCGGATAATAAAAGGTATTTTTGGCACCTTTCAATTCACCTGTGGTGAAATACAAAATTGCTGATTTCCCATTTAAGTGCAAGGTGCTCAATGAACAAAGCTGTACTGCGCCAAAGTGAAAAAACACGTATCTGAAATTGTATTCGGATAATAAAGGTATTTTTGGCACCTATCAACCTGTGCTGACAAACAAAATTGCTGGTTTTCTAATTTAACTGCAAGGTGGCTATATCAACAAAGCTGGAAGGGGCCCAAAATTGGAAAAAAAAACACCTATTGAAATGTTATACTGATAATAAAAGTGGAGTTTTGCACCTAACAAAGAGACCTGCAGTTACTAGAAAAGATGCGTATCCTAATATAGTTCAGGCTGCCCAATATCCAGGAAATTTTTTCCAATAGAAAACTTTTAAATTTAAAAAAAGCTATTGAAGTGCAATGTCTACACTAAGTCTTGGTGAACTTTATCCAGTATTCTTTATAGAGCTTGTCTGTGTTCGCCCACCCCCCCCCCCCCCCCCGACTCACCCCGTGACTTTACAGTAGTAGATGCTCCTTTAAAATTCTCTACCTAGCTACATAAAATCTTCCAATCTCTGATCTAACTAAGTTGTAAGGATTACAGCTAACAGTAGAGCTTTCTCTGTGAATATAATAGAAAATTTCGCTGAGCTGTTTAGAACACGCAGAGCGCACGTCCTACTGCTATGAGACGCTGAGAGACACTGATCATGAACGGGAAGGCTTTTTCTATGTAAAACAAGGTCGTGTAAATTTTTCCAGCCAATCGCAACCATACACATTCCCAGTCATGACGTCGCACACACATCTCACCTGCTCTATTCTGTAAGCCGATTTGCTGGCCGCCAAAATAAACAGGAAGCGCCGGAAAATTGGCCGATATTAATAGATGATGCACAGATTTTAACCTAAAATTATCGCAATGATCTTAAAAAATTTCGATCACCATAAAAACGTGCCGATTTCAACTTTGTCGATAATAATCGCTCAACACTATTCTGGAGATCTGGTGGAATTTATTATTGTTGTCACAGATTTTTTAATGACACATAATTATTTTTCATTTGATTCCACCATTTATCTTCAGATTAAGGGGGTGTCGATGGGGGCGAAATTCTCACCTTCCCTGGCCAATTTGGTCATGGCTTGGTGAGAGTGCCTACATCTACACCCCTGATAATCCTTTTTTGAATCATCTTTTTTGGTACGGCAGATACATCGATGACCTCCTGTTCATTTGGAGGGGTGATGTATCTGCCGTCCCCCAATTTATATTTTATTTAAATAATAATTTTTGTAATTTAAGTTTTTTGCACCGTATTGGCCAGGATGTCATTCAGTTTTTGGACCTTGGGTTGGTTGGAGAAGCGGGCCAAAAGATTATTACTAAAACATACCGCAAGGAGACAGCAGGTAATACCATCCTTCATTATCGCAGTCACCATCCAAAACACACCCACAGGTCAATCCCTGTGGGTGAAAGTACTCGTGCGAAAAGAAATTGCAGCCATATTCGGGACTTTGAGATTGAATGCTCAAATATCTCTAGGAGATTGAGCAACAGAGGTTATCCCTCATGGACACTTAAACGTTCATCCACTATCGTTAGTCAAAAAAACAGGCATGAACTATTAACAGGTAAAAAACGACAGAGATTTAAAGATAGAAAAAATATCCTAGTATTGGATTACAGTGCACAGTATTATAAAATCAGAAATATCGTCAATAAACACCTACCAATTCTAACAGAGGATCCCATCCTTGAAGAGGTGCTTTCAGAAGGGGTTCAAGTAGTGGCACGTAAATCACGTACCCTAGGAAATATATTATCTACTAATTTAGTGATGTCAAAAAGTCCCAAACAGAACTGGCTAAGTCAGAAGGGTTTTTATCGTTGTGGATCTCATCCATGTCGTGTTTGCAGTTTTGTACACACAGGGAAGTTTTTTCCCAATAGTCAACAGACTAAACAGTTTTACATTAAAGAATACATAACTCTCACCATGTGGTATATTTAGCCACATGTGTAGCCTGCAATCTCTCTTATGTAGGTAGCACTACAAGAAAATTTAAAACTCTCATTCTTGAACATCTCAATGATGTCCAAAGCCTTTCCATGCGGAATAAATCTCAATTGTCCAATCATTTTAGGTATGTGCATAACGGCAACTATTATGACCTAAGGGTAATGGGCATCGAAAGAGTAATTAAGCCACCCCGAGGTGGCGACTTAAATCGCATTTTACACGATCGAGGGGCGTTTTGGATTTTTGTGCTAGAAACTGCAGTACCAACTGGTTTGAATCTGAAAAGAGAATGGATGTTCCACTATTAATGGTTTGGCCTTTTTGGTAGCAGTGGGGCTGTTGTTTTTTTTTTTTTTTTCCTCTTCTCTTGTGTTTTCTCTACATATTGCATATATTGATCATTTATAATATATACTTTAAATGATTTAGTCTTTAATATTTTCTTTTTCCTTCTTCTTTTGTACATATTGGTTTGATTTTATATTTATATGTCTATGGTGATGTGTCAAGCTTTATGTTGCCTCATATTCCATGTCTCCCCTGTCTGTTGTAATATTGTCCCGTGTTATCCTTTATGTGGCTATTTCAGTCCACTAAATTGCGGCGCAATGTAGCCATATTTGTGATGGTAACTTGGTTACCTGTTCACGGTGGTTGGTGGCCCGTTGTTGGACATCGCGCATGCCCAGACTTTGCTGTCTTGGTACTCGCGGCGTCCCGGAAGTTCGAGGCGCCGGCGGATATGCGCACGTGCGCTGCCTCTTGTGTCCCGGAAGTCCGATATGCTGCGCAGGAACGGAGGCGACAGATCGTAACAGGTGAGTTCATTGATTTGGTTCTTATTACCAGTATATATGGGCGCTTTTTTAACACCTTTGTATGCCATGATTAAGGGTGAATTGCCACCCGAAACGCGTCGGCACTAATTTGGGATCGTTTGTTGCAATGCCGTGGAGGGTACTTCTTTTTGCTTTTACTGTTGTGGAAATAAACGTCTGAATATTTTATCTGCTAAATCCGGAACCGCTGTGTCATCTATCTACAATTGTTGGAGTGCGCTCTTGTAGCCAGGTAGTGCCCCCTTTGTAGCCAGGTAGTGCCCCCATTGTAGCCAGGTAGAGCCCCCATTGTAGCCAGGTAGTGCCCCCTTTGTAGCCTTGTAGTGCCACCTTTGTAGTCAGGTAGATGCCCCCTTTGCAGTCAGGTAGATGCCCCCATTATAGACAGGTAGATGCCCCCCTATAGCTAACAAAAATAAAATAATAAAAGCCACTTACCTCACCAGGCTCCATGCAGCATGTCCAGCTCCAGACATCTCCCAGCCGACCGGCTCAGCGTCGCAGGGGGAGTGAGTGCAGCCGCGCGTCACTCCCCCTGCGACACTGAGGCGTATGAACAGCGCACACCGGCACTGTACATACAGGGGGAGAAGGGAGGAGGGGAACGATCCCTCCTGCCTCCTCCCTGCACAGTGAGACTCGCCGGGCGAGTGAGCGGCCGCGGCGGCCGCTTCACCCACCTGTAGGAACGGCCCGGCGGCACCAGAGTAGCGTCCTGACGCTACTCCGGCGCCGCAATCATTCAAAGAACCCCCGCTGCCTGCTGGCGGCGGGAGGTTCGCCAACTCTGCCGGGGTGGCGGGCGGTGACCCCCATTAGCGGGACCCCCCCCGCCAAAAACGGGAGAGTTGGCATGTATGATATATAAATACACACATTTACTTTAACATCGAGTGCCCCTAGTGTTTTACCACTAGGGAGCCTGATCGTTATTACAGCCTATTGCATTGCATAAACAATGCAGTAGGATCTACAAAGATGGTGGCAGGAAGTAGTAAAACGGAAAACAGGGTGGTGCTGACAGTAGCCACAAGGTTCCCAGGCACCAAGTAAACTGATCGGGACCCCGGAATCGCGCCATGGAGGTCCTGCTTGGAGTCCGAAACCCGGCTCCGTTTCTAATTCACTTAGAAGCTGCAGCTGCGATCACCATGGCATATAAGGGGTTAAACAGCAAAGAATGGAGCCAGTTCCCTTTCTTGCTATTACCAGCGGGTGTCAGCTGCAATTAGCAGCCAGCACCCACTGCCTATGTAGCGGGATTGCTACGCGATCCCGCTACATAGCCCCTTAGCAACACTAGGACGTAGCAGTATGCCCAAAGTCCGCATTCACTGATTCTTATATTTTTCTGAACCTCCTTGTTTACTTTCTTTCAGTGCTATTAGTAACAGGCACCAATATTCTCATGGGCCCTAGGTTAACACCTCATTGAGAACTGAACAGTCCTTCTTGACAAGCTTATACACCATGTATGACAAATTCATGGGCTGGCCACATGCGGTCCACAACAAATATCTAACCAATATGTAACAATAGTTTTAAAAAATTACATAGCTTAATTTTTAAAATTTTTATTTTTTTTTTTAATTACTGACTACTAGTCATGTTCCATCTGTGTAGTGACACAGACTCCTGCCATGTGTCAGTCAGATTGACACTAGTTTTGTACTGCCTTGCTTAGTGTCCCTAATAATAAGCTGCCATTAGTCTTATACTGTCTTGCTTGGTGTGCCTAATAAGTAAACACACCAAGAAAGCCAGTACAAGACTAACGGAAACATGACTGACCCATGTCGGGTAGTGTGGCAGGAATTATTATTGGCTGCTAAAATATTAACTGCTATTGGTGGGAGAAAGGCTGCATCACTACATATATCCTATGATATACACTCACCGGCCACTTTATTAGGTACACCATGCTAGTAACGGGTTGGACCCCCTTTTGCCTTCAGAACTGCCTCAATTCTTTGTGGCATAGATTCCACAAGGTGTTGCAACGATGCTCAATTGGTACCAAGGGGCCCAAAGAGTGCCAAGAAAATATTCCCCACACCATGACACCACCACCACCAGCCTGAACCGTTGATACAAGGCAGGATGGATCCATGCTTTCATGTTGTTGACGCCAAATTCTGACCCTACCATCCGAATGTCGCAGCAGAAATCGAGACTCAGCAGACCAGGCAACGTTTTTCCAATCTTCTACTGTCCAATTTCGATGAGCTTGGGCAAATTGGAGCCTCAGTTTCCTGTTCTTAGCTGAAAGGAGTGGCACCCGGTGTGGTCTTCTGCTGCTGTAGCCCATCTGCCTCAAAGTTCGCCGTACTGTGCGTTCAGAGATGCTCTTCTGCCTACCTTGGTTGTAACGGGTGGCTATTTGAGTCACTGTTGCCTTTCAATCAGCTCGAACCAGTCTGCCCATTCTCCTTTGACCTCTGGCATCAACAAGGCATTTCCGCCCACAGGACTGCCGCTCACTGGATGTTTTTTTCTTTTTTGGACCATTCTCTGTAAACCCTAGAGATGGTTGTGCGTGAAAATTCCAGGAGATCAGCAGTTTCTGAAATACTCAGACCAGCCCTTCTGGACACCAACAACCATGCCACGTTCAAAGGCACTCAAATCACCTTTCTTCCCCATACTGATGCTCGGTTTGAACTGCAGGAGATTGTCTTGACCATGTCTACATGCCTAAATGCACTGAGTTGCCGCCATGTGATTGGCTGATTAGAAATTAAGTGTTAACAAGCAGTTGGACAGGTGTACCTAATAAAGTGGCCGGTGAGTGTAGATGCAACATGACTAGTAATCGGTCATGCTAGGCACAACATTTTTTGCATAAATTTAGACCTTTTTATTTGGCCCATGTTAGACTTTGAGTTCAACATGCTTGTTATAGACTGTCAAGCTGGTGGTTACCAGCTATCAACACTCAATGGGGCATGAACCTGTGTATCCCCTTTATTAAGAATTGAGTGGCGGATACCACCCAATTGACAATCTAGGAGCTATGACACCAGCATTGGATAGCTAAAAAGTCAGGAAGCCTATAAAAAAGGGAAAGCAGATTAACCAGTGGAGCGGCAAGTAATAAGTGGGAGTTGATAGCTTGATATTTCAAAGGACATCACAAGTCTTCTTTAGAGGGATGTTCCCATCTCAAACATTGAAGGTATGTCAAAAAATATGTCATCAAAGTGTGATAGTTCCCAACTCTCGGACTTGCACCTTTCTTGGAAAAGAACCCCCAAAAGTTTCCATTGAGAAAGGAAAGTAGGTTGCATTTGCACAATACTTCCCATCCTGTTCCGTAAGGCGATGTTCACACAGGTTATTGCCGCCCTAATTGCGGAACGGATTTCGCCCGCAGTTACGGCGCGTGTACGGGGCGGGACGGGTTTTGGGCAGGGGTGGCAGCTCGCCGGCCCCATAGACAGCCATTATCCACGGCGCGTATCCTGCCGGTATAATGTGCATGTCACTTTCTCCCCCCTCAGCATATTCGCCGAGCGGGGAGGAGAGATGGAATCCATAGTTCTCTATGAGAACTATGGATTACCGTAATGCCTGGCACAGATTTCAGCCGTACTGCAGCACAGTACGGCGCGCAATACGGCTGAAATCTGTGCCAGAAATAAGCCGTGTGAACGAGGCCTAAGAGTTCTGATTACAGCTGAACATACTGCTTGGCTTCACTCTGATTTCCCATAGAACAGAATGGTGAGTTGTGTGCAAGCACGACCTACTCTCCGTTCTGAACAGAAGCTTTTGAGGGCCTGTTCCTGAGATTCTATCGATAGACCATTAATGTGTGAGATGAGAACTCCCTTTAGGTTTTGGCCTTTGGCTAGTCTTTTTTACTCTTCTGTGTGGGAGTCAGTTGTCTTACAATCTGATATCTATGATTTCAAATTGCTATCCTTTATTGGTAAATATACCTTCCTTGTTACTGCCTTTGGATTTCATTACAACTTGGAACTCTTTTCTTCTGTAAGATTCTCCTTCTTTCCTCATATCCATAACTAGTACTGTTAAATGTAAAAACATTAAACTAAACTGCAACCACACCTTTGGGTGATTATGCTAATGCTTTGTAATTGTTTGTATGCATGACTCACATTGAGGAACTTTGGGCCACATGGATGAAAACTGTCTAGGTCTAAAATCCACTTTGTTTCCCATAGCAACCAATCAGAACGCCCCTTTCATTTCATATAGTGCTCTGGAAAAATGAGAGGGGCGCTCTGATTGGTTGCTATGGGCAACAAAGTGAGTTTTAGACCTAGACCTTTATTTCTAGCCTGAATTTTTGTCAGTTGTTACAAATGTCAGCACTATGGGTGACATGTATGAATGTTGGCGCTGACAGGTCTGTTCTAAATAGCTTTAAAGGAGTTTTATCGCTTGAGCTGTTCGGACTGTTCAGCTAATTTTCTCAGATTGAGTTTGAAATCCAGGGGCGTGTCTCCCTGTCAGCAGGCATGTCTCTCCTCCCAGGAGGCGTGTCTCCACTCACTGAAGAACTGTGACATCATCATTTTGTTTGAAGCAGGGGATGCAGAAGGTTGTCTGGATATAACAGCTCTGTAGCCTCCTGCCTGCTTATGTCTGCAGCCTTGAGGCTCCACAGGCTGCAGCAAGCAACTATTTCTATCTTTTAGTTTACACACAAATGACACTGAAAGACAGCAGCTTTAACTTCTGTTCTAGTGGTGTTCACCCAAATTGTACTGACAACAGGCAGAGATCTTTACTCAACTACAAATGTCAGCTTCAAGTAAAGATTTCTGCTTGCTGTTAGTGACATGTGAGTGAAAACAATGGGGGTAAAAGCAATCAGCTTTGAGAGAGGACTCTGCTCAGCTTTTCAACTAACTTGGGCTGGTGGTGCAGTCGTAGAGCAGTGGTAGAGTATTGCTTTTACAATGAAGGGGTTTGCAGTTCTAGTCCCTCACAGAGTATATCCCCCCCTAAATTCTACACATATGTAGAGAGACCTAAAATATATATGTCAATCTCTATAATGATATATATACACATACATAGCTCCCCTATATCATGTCTCATCCCGCAGAGTATATGCATTGAATCACATATGTTGGAAGTGCTTGGTGTGACTGCGAGGAAAGGACACTATATAGGGGAGCTTTGTGTGTGTATATGAATAAAATTATAGATGTCTACACATATATTTTCATATCTTTACATATGTGTACAATAAAAAAAAAAAAAAAAAAAATACGACTGATGGGGCTTGAACTCCTAACCTTTATCTTGGAGAGTGGATCAGCTAAGCACTGCACTACACAAGCAGCTTATACAGATGCAGTGTTGAATCCCTATGTTATACACTACAGATGATGATGTCATAAGGAGGCGGGGCTTGCATTCGATCTAAGGAACAGAACGCCCTCTTTTCAAAGCAGCAGCTTAAGGACTGGATCTGTGAGGAGGTGAATCAACCTCTTGGCAAAAGCCCTTTAAACAGTCAGTAATTGCCCAGAACATCACCCTAGAGCTGGGATATATACATAGAGCCAGCAGACCTTGGTTTCACTATCGATTTTAACAGCTCAGAGGGGAGTAAACACAGAGTGTGCAGGCAACCAATCACAGTGCAGGGAGCGTGGCCGGGGCATTTCCTGTCTAGGGGCGTATCCCAAAAGGCTGAATGAAATGTCAGCCAGCCAATCACAGTGCAGGGGGCGTGTCTAGGGCACGGGAAACGACCATGGGGGCGTTCCGACCAGCAACAGCAGACATAGAACACAGATTTACAGAAGCTTATATCTGCTAAACCAAGTGACAGAGGTAATGCAACCCAATTACAAAGTGCTTATTTTTACTGTCCCCATAATCTGAGACATGATCTTTGTAACGATAAAACCCCTTTAAGGCAGTCTTCTGCAGGTCATACATACAGGTGCAGTCTAGTACCAATACGACAAGTCTGGCTCAGGCAGACCACCTTTAACCTGGTCTGGCTGTTCTAAATGCAATGTGCCTAGGTTTGGCGTCAAAGAATCATAAATGTGTCTACTTCTATGAATGTGGTGCGACGCCCCAGAATGCCCCTAATCTTTGCCGAATTAAAAAGTGTTGTTCCTGTGCCAAACTTTTGAATGTGACTGTTCATACATCTAGAAAAAAAGATGCCAGATAACTGTCACAGCCCCGTTCTTACATATCGCCCTATGTGTCTAACTTAAAAAGCATACGTTAAAATACAAAGTCATTTTACAGGTCCATAACAGTGTGTGTTTTGAAATAATTACATGGAAAATAAGAGTAATAACATTAAAACACAACATGGTCATACACTTCTCACAAAAATTTAGGGATATTTGGCTTTTGGTTGAAATTTCAGGATGAACATAAATATCGTGTTTACAATGAAGCAGTCAGTGTGGAATGTAGCCAAAGCAAAATAGCAACCATGCACTTAGGACCTCAAGTCATACAAGCAACAACAAGTCCAACAATTTTGATGCTGAGAATTGCAGTGATACGGAAGCGTCATTAAGAGACTGAGCATAGGACCAGAGGTTTTGGCTAATAGCATTTATTATTTTTTACTGAAGAAAAAGTGTACTTTAAACGTCTATATTGAAATATAAAAGCTTTATTGCATTAAAGATGTCAGCAAATGAAGGATTTTTAATGTTGAATTTTTCCAGCAACTACTACAACTGATGTAGCCAAAGGACGTCCACTTCTTTGCCTTTCTGTGACTCTTCCAGTCTCTCTGTATTTCTGATACAACCTGCTGATGACATTTAGAGATGGGTGAATTGATTCTAACAAAGTGGAATTCGTTTAGAATTTCAGGAAAACTTCGGTTCGGAATGAAGTCGAAGTTTGGGGTACTTCGCGTGAACGAAGTGTGCTTTTGATTGATAAAATGGCTGCGAGCACATGGCGTTACATGGGGCAAAGAACTCTGGGAGGAAGAAGATCATAGCCTGCATGACATGTGCACAGATGAAGCCAATCAGAGACCGGCGGGATTCTGTGACGTCACCGCACTATATATGTCCGGGCGCGACGCTGGGAGCTCATACCGCTCTCACTGTACTGATTAGGGAAGGTGCTGCCATGGCTGCTAATGATATCTCTTACTAAAGAACTCATTTTTATACGCAAAAATTTTTGGGGGGGTCACAGCTTTTCTCAGAACGCTCCTTAAGGGTTCAAATTTTCTGATTTTGGGGGTTTTGGGAACTAAAAGTCCGTTGCTTCCAATGCAGCTGCTTTATAGATTTTAATGCAACCCTCAAAACCCACATTGAATACCCAAAGGGGTTTAAACTAACCCCTTTTTCCTTTTGTATTCCCTTTTAAAGAAACAACGTTTTTACAATAAAAATTACCACTTCTTTTTTGGGTTTTTGCTCAATTCTTTTGTGAAAATTTTAAAAATCCAGGGGTTAAAAAAAACTTTGTTCTGCTGTTGTGGGCCCAAAAAAAAACCGTCTTTTTCACCGCCAAAAAAGAAAATTTTGCCTGCAGCATAATTCATAACAGAATTTAAATTTACAATTTTTTTTCTTTTTTGCGTGTACCGTAAAATACTTTCCATTGAAAACACGCTACAAAGCGGGGAAAAGTTTTTTTTTTGCTCAATTTTTTTTTGGCAATTTACATCCAGGGGTTAATTAAGCGTTGTTTTTCTGTTGTGGTGACTAAAATAAACCGTTTTTTTTTCATCCCCAAAAAAAGACTTTTTCCCTGCACCCAAAATTTCATAACCAAAGGGAAAAATTTAAGCCTGTTTGTGCATTTACATTGATTTAAAATACACAGTTTTTTTAAAAACACACATAAAATTTAAAAATTTTTTTCCGGGCCATTTGTGGAGCGAAATTTTTTAAAATACAAGGGTTACCCAAGTTTGGGTTACGGGTTAAATTTGGATCAAAAAGGGGAGGGTGTGTATTTAAAAATACAGAAACTTCATCAAACATGTCTGTACATTTTAGAACAAACAGAATGTCAGCCCGGGAGAGGTGGCGGGCTCTTCACCTGGGGTTTTGGCAGAGGCACAAATATTTCCGGGAGCGGGCCCGGGTCACAGCACAGCAAGGAAACGTCGAAGCGGGTTTTTCACCCGGTGGGGCCACAACGGCCCGCTGTCATCTAGGGGGCCGGTGTTTCCCAAACAACCCCAAGGGTTCTTGTTTGGGTTGACTGGGTTTCCATTTTCCACCCAATGACTCTGAAAAACCCCACCAAAGAGGGGTTTGGAAAACGCCCAGACAAAAACCCTTTATTGCCACGGCCCGGGAGGGGGGTCAGGGGCCCCCCACCTGCCCCTAAACCCCGCCCTGTCCAACCCGGGTTTCCCCTCACCAGAGACCCACTTTTTTGGGGTTTTGGGGCTCACCCCACAATATACCCCCAAAAGGGATGAAAAATTTTTAGGAGGGCATTTCACAGCTATTTTGGCAGCGAAGAAAGGGCCAATATCCCCTGCTTCTTGCAGTAGGCGGAAAAGTAAAGAGTGGAAGGGCCCATGGGAAGTCATTTGGGGGGTAAAGCCTCTGCAAAACCAAGCCCCCGGGGATGGGGACAGCATTTGAAAAATTTAAAACACAAATAAAATGATAAAGTACCCGGGGGGACCGCACGGGAAAAAAAAAAGCCTGGGAGGCAAGGGCTTAAACATCGCGGGAGAAGAGGGCGTCCCCTTTGCACGTCAGGCCCGCGCGGGCCAGCAAGTGGGTTTGTGGGCCGGAGTCAGCAGGAAAACAGCAGTGTGAGGTCAGGAGCCAAGCGGACACCCGGGGAAAAAAAACCCGCTTCCTAGGGCCAAAAAAGTAGCGCACAGGGGCTCCCGTGAGGGCATTTTCGGTAGTAACCTGGGTGCGGACGTTTGGGGGAAAAAACAGCTAAATCTGCGGGGTGGCATTTCTTGGGTAAGGACACCGGGGGAGCCGAAAATTGGGGATAAAGTAGAATCTGTAAGCAAAAGTGAAGCGGGCCCCTGGGGCAAACGTTGGGGACCACGCCCTGCGTCAACACATTTCACGTCACCATCCTGGGCCGGGAGAAAACCCTGGGTCAGATGTGGTGGTTCATCCTGCGGGCCGCAAACAACAGCACAGCAGCCCCCCCGTGGCAAAAGCATGCCATTGCACCAGTCAAGGGTCCACCAAAATCGCAGAAGGGAGCTGTTTTTTCTTTGCCATTCTCTCCCCGGGCCAGATGGGTCCTGCTCCAGCTACTCATTGGGGGCCAGCATTTGATCAGGAGGCGATTTCAAAAAAGACAAAAATATCGGCCCAAAACCCTCCAAAAGGTGCAAAGCTGAAACCCTTTCCCGCCAAGTTTGGGTTGGGACAGGGAGTCCCCTTTCCCTTTCCACAAGGGGGGACTCGCACCATTTAAAGAACCCAAAGGCTTTTGCCGAGCCAAAAGGAAGTTCCAAGCCGAAAATTTTTTTTTTCCAAAAAGGCAGTACCCCCACTTTATAAATAAGTAGAACAGAAGGTGGGCCATTCCCTTTACATTTCGGGTTTTTCCAAGGTGCCGGGGAAACGCGGGGAAAAAAACCGGGGCGTAACCAAAGGTTTAGGGCCAGAACATGTCCTTTAAAAGGCCCACTGGGGTGAATGTGCTTCCCGCCCGGGACACCAACAACTTGGACAGGAAGGCCCCGCTTTCCCCCTCCACTTTTCAAACTCAGCTCCTGCGCCCAAAGTCCCCTCCTTTCCCCCTCCACCAAACCCCCACCACTCAGCCTCCACTATTTCTGCTCCATCAAACCACATGTGTAGGGCACAGCGGTGTCACGCAGTTCAAAAACCCCTTGGGTTTCCTTTTGCAACGAAGTCACAAACCCGGGAGGGAAATGCTCCGCGTCATGCAGGGAAGAAATCGATGTTGGGCTTTCTCCAAGGGCCCAAATGAAATCGGGAAAAAACCAAAGGTGACGGACAATGGGAGGAACATGGTTTTCCGGCTGGGAAACCCAGGAGGGATGGGTCCCTGCGCCCTGCAAAGGCGCATGGTTCAAAACTGGTTGTGAAAAGGTTCCTGAATTCTTTCCCCCGATCTTCAGAAGATTCGGGAAAAAGGCCCCGGAAACCTTTTCAAAAGCACTTCTCCATTCCTACAAAGCCATGAACAAACCCCCCTCATTTGCAAACCCCAGAACGGCCCCCCCTTACACACATTTTGATATGATGTTTCCACCTGTTTGGGAATTTCCGCCCGCCCCATGTTGGTCCCAAAAGGGATGAACAGGGGAAAGGCCATTAACGAATTTTTTTTATGATCCAGGCGGACAGGAGTACCCCCTGTGTAACCCTTTTATGCCAGCCAGTGGGAGCTCAAGCGTGGGCACCTGCCCTTTGTTTTAGGGCCCTTCCCAGGAGGGCCCATTTATTTTGTCAGCGCCAGGGCTAACCCGGGGTGAATAACCATTCCACTCCTGGAAAACATGCTGAAAAATCTGTCTGGACAGGGGACTGGAGACGTGGTGACTACATCTCGCGGCCACATGAGTCTGGGTTGGACTGAAATGGAGGAGGAGGAGGCGGAGGGCATTGGAGCAGAAGCATGTCTGTGAAATAGTGATTTTTCTACCCAGGTGACAAGAGGGAGGAGCAGGAGCAGCTGGAGGAGGTAGATGGAGATGAGGAAGATGAGGCAGATGACCCGCAAGCACCGTGGCAGTAAACAGTGGAGATGGAGGAAGAGAGTCCCTCGGAGTCACTTGTGCAGATGGCCCGCAGCATGCTGATTTGCCTGGCTAGTGACAGCCGAATAATCTCCATCGGCAGAGGGATGACTTCTGGCTCTCCACCCTATTGGACCCTCGCTACCGGTCCAAAATGGGAGCCTTTTTCCCAGCTGCTGAGAGGGAGGACAAACTCAAATACTATAGGGAAATCCTCCGTAGTCAGTTGGCCGCTGCCTATGTGCGGCATCGTCCCTCCTCTGACAGGTCTGACCGGGGGGTTCTTCAGCGCTCACGTACTACTGCCGTGGCTGCTGGGGGAAGGTGCAGTACCAGCTCCATCAGCAGCAACCTAAGTCTGGAGTCACTGATGAGCAGCTTCCTTCACCCGCCTAGTGAGGAGGGCAGTCGCCAGCAGCAGCAGCAGGACCTGGAGCAGACCCTGAACCAACAGGTCATGGCCTACTTGGACAGCACTCTGCCACCCCAGTTAGAAGATCCGCTGGACTACTGGGCAGCCAAACTGGATGTGTGGCCACAACTTCATCAGAGCGGGTGTTCAGTGCGGCGGGGGCCATCGTTTCCCCAAGGAGAACCCGCTTGACCACGGGAAATGTGGAACGACTGACCTTTGTCAAGATGAATCAGGAGTGGATCGGACAGGATTTCCACACACCAATGCCTTAGGCGTCAGACTACATCGGCCATGACGCCTCACCATAACTGTGAGAAATGAGTCTGGGTTCAAACTACCTGCTTCAGCCACTATTCTGATGCCTCCACCCATCTGATGCCACACATCTGCTGACAGTTTCTCCATCTGCCACCAACCATTTTTACCAGGGACTGGTATTGCGACCCACCTCCACACTCTGTCATTGTGCCATATGACCTCATACTGCTGCTGCTGTTGCTGGTGCCGTGACATCCACACTGTGTCACTGTGCCACTCTCTGACCTCATACTGCTGCTGCTGTTGTTGCTGCTGTGGTCACCTCCACACTGTGTTATTGTGCCACTCTCTGACCTCATGCTGTTGCTCCTGCCGCCGTCACCTCCACTCTCTGTCATTGTGCCACTCTGTGGCCTACTCCAGTTTTTGCCACATCCAGAATGTCATTTTGCCACTGCCTGAGCTCATGCTGCTGCTGTGGCTGCTGCCGTGCCCTCCACACTCTGTCATTGTGCCACTCTGTGGCCTACTCTTGTTTTTGCCACCTCCAGAATGTCATTGTGCCACTGTCTGACCTCATGCTGCTGCTGCCGTTACCTCCACACTGTGTCATTGTGCCACTCTGTGGCCTACTCCTGTTTTTGCCACCTCCAGAATATCATAGTGCCACTGTCTGACCTCATGCTGCTGCTGCCGTGACCTCCACACTGTATCATTGTGCGACTCTGTGGCCTACTCCTGTTTTTGCCACCTCCAGAATATCATTGTGCCACTGTCTGACCTCATGCTGCTGCTGCCGTGACCTCCACACTGTGTCATTGTTCCACTCTGTGGCCTACTCCAGTTTTTGCCACCTCCAGAATGTCATTGTGCCACTGTCTGAACTCATGCTGCTGCTGCCGTGACCTCCACACTGTGTCATTGTGCCACTCTGTGGCCTACTCCTGTTTTTGCCACCTCCAGAATGTCATTGTGCCACTGTCTGACCTCATGCTGCTGCTGCCGTGACCTCCACACTGTGTCAGTGTGTCATTCTGTGGCCTACTCCTGTTTTAGCCTCCTCGAGATTATCATTGTGCCACTGTCTGACCTCATGCTGCTGCTGCCGTGACCTCCACACTGTGTCATTGTGCCACTCTGTGGCCTACTCCAGTTTTTGCCACCTCCAGAATGTCATTGTGCCACTGTCTGACCTCATGCTGCTGCTGCCGTGACCTCCACACTGTGTCATTGTGTCACTCTGTGGCCTACTACTGTTTTGCCACCTCCAGAATGTCATTGTGCCACTGTCTGACCTCATGCTGCTGCTGCCGTGACCTCCACACTGTGTCATTGTGCCATTCTGTGGCCTACTCCTGTTTTTGCCACCTCCAGAATGTCATTGTGCCACTGTCTGACCTCATGCTGCTGCTGCCGTGACCTCCACACTGTGTCATTGTGCCACTCTGTGGCCTACTACTGTTTTGCCACCTCCAGAATGTCATTGTGCCACTGTCTGACCTCATGCTGCTTCCACCGTCACCTCCACTCTCTGTCATTGTGCCACTCTATGGCCTACTACTGTTTTGCCACCTCCAGAATGTCATTGTGCCACTGTCTGACCTCATGCTGCTGCCACCGTCACCTCCACTCTCTGTCATTGTGCCACTCTGTGGCCTACTCCTGTTTTTTCCACCTCCAGAATGTCATTGTGCCACTGCCTGACCTCATGCTGCTGCTGTGGCTGCTGCCGTGCCCTCCACTCTGTGTCATTGTGCCACTCTGTGCAATACTCCTGTTTTTGAAACCTCCAGAATGTCATTGTGCCACTGTCTGACCTCATGCTGCTGCTGCCGTGACCTCCACACTCTGTCATTGTGCCACTCTGTGGCCTACTCCTGTTTTTGCCACCTCCAGAATGTCATTGTGCCACTGTCTGACCTCATGCTGCTGCTGTGGCTGCTGCCGTAACCTTCACACTGTGTCATTGTGCCACTCTGTGGCCTACTCCTGTTTTTGCCACCTCCAGAATGTCATTGTGCCACTCTCTGACCTCATGCTGCTGTGGCTGCCGCCGTCACCTCCACACTCTGTCACTAATGTTGCCACCTGAGCTCTCAGCTTGTTTTTTTCCAGCTTTCGCTGGCATGACTTTATCAGGCTACATTCCCGCTTCAGTTTTTTGGTCAGTTTTGCCCTCTTAAGTGCCCAGGGAATTTTATAGTGAAGCGATTCTAAGAGCGACGGCAGTCATCTGCGTGTCATACTAAAACACAACATTGTATGAAGACCAAACCAAGCTCCCTCTGCATTTTTAAGCACGGCACAACGTTCTACAGCACCCTACAGGCTCTGTGCAGCCTGGAAATAGCTGTTTTTTAACGGGATTCGTCCCGAAGTAATTCGGACCAACTTAAATTTTGTCGGGAAATTCGGCGAAGTGACCGAATCGAATTTTTGAGAAATTCGCCCATCTCTCATGACATTCTGTGACACTTTAAGTTCAGTGGCCACTTCCATCTGAGAGCATCCTGCTTGAAGCCTCGCAATGGTGAGGTACTGCTGACCAATTGTAAGTTGTTGACTTGGTCTCATGATGTCAAAATGTGAAAAGCATGATGAGGAGGACTGTTTAAATCCCACTTCAATTTGATCCCCGAAATTTATTGTGCGATTCAGGGATCAAACATCTGTTGGGAATTTTGCCATTAAGCTCCTTGTTAGAGATCAGCACGTTGTGCAAAAAGAACTAAAACATTGAACAGCTGGACATGTACATCCTACAGTTAAGAGGTGGTCTCATTTAGTTCATAAAAAAAAAAATCAAGATATTTTATGTACATCCTGAGATTTCAAGCAAAAAGCCAAATATCGTTATCTTAGTAGTGTAGTGTATATATAGTACTTTTAAACAGTAAAATGACTTGTGTGATTTAGGATGAATTATAAACTAGTAGCATCAAGGCATGAGAGCCAAAGCCTACACCCTTGACACTATATTAAGGATGAGATCCAAAACCAACCAAATACAGGTATATAGTGTTATGGGTGAAGGCTTTGGTGTGCTGCAATTTATATCCTAGTGCCACTTTTTTTTAAGAAGGGCAGACAAAGAAAAGATATGGTCCTACAGCACAGCATGACAGCAATCCTCCCAAAATGCTTTGCAAAATGCACTTTACTTTTATTAAAGTAAATTTTTGCAAGCCAAAAATTCTGTTTTGATTACTTTCATAATATTTCTGTATACTTTTTTCTGACTTAATAAATTATATGATGTTGACTGCAGGTAGCCACCACTAGGAGGTGCTAACTGAATGTGGATTTATACAGTAAGCACATGCCTCAATAGAAGCTGCATAAATCTGTATGGGCTCCCTCTGTCACCCAAGTGAACCCCTGCAAAACAATCGTGGAGTGCCGTTGACTGTCGTGGCAGCAAGAGGCCAAATAATGGCTTCTGGATCTGCCATGTACAGGAGCCTACTAGAGTCTCATAGGCTGCCTGTCACAAGTACAGTATAATACATAGCAAAGTAATGAATAAAAACAAAAGAGAAAACCCTTGATTTCCCAATAAAACACACTAGTAAAAAAAAAAGTTACATATAACTTAGTACCTAAAGGCAAATCTGGAAAAAAAATATTTGTAAAGTGTAAAAAAAAAAAAAAAAAAAAAAGGTCAAATCACCTGTTTGCCATCTTAAAAATAAAAAAATAAAAGTTACTCATCATTGGTATCTCAGCATTTACAAAAGTATGATCTATTAAAATATAAAAGCATTTATTCCATTTGCTGAACACTGTAGAAGAAAAATAAAGCCAAAACTGTGTTTTTTGTTTTTTTCTGGTCAAACCACGCCCCATAAAACTTAAATAAAAAGTGATCAAAATGCGGCATTTATCCCAAAATGGTACCAATAAAAACTACACTTCAGTCTACAAAAATGCACCGTCACTCAGCTCCATAGGTGGAAAAACAAAAAAAGGTATTGACTGTAGAAAATGGCGCTGCAGCGCAAATTTAAGAAATGGAGAATGTATTTTTTTAAGTATTAAAACATTAAAGGAGTTGTCTCCCCACAGAGTTTCATAGGATGCATGAATGAAATACTCTGTCACTTCCTGGTTCAGACTGACTACTTTGCATACAGCTCTGTGCTTGTATTCAACACACTGTGTTTTCAGTTGCTAATTAGATCAGATTAGCTTCTCAAACTGCTCACAGGACTTCTTATCTGATCCCTCAAACAAAAGCCCTAATTACAGAGCTGTTTATTTTACATAAATCAAGCTTTTTACTGTCCAGCAGCACAGAGGCTGCCAAGACCTGTGTGATGACGTCACTCACTGCTATCTCATAGAACAAACAGCAGGGGACAGAATTGCTTACAGGTCGGTTAATAAGGGAACTAATAGCAGTATCCTCTACTGAGGGAGCCAATAGCAGTATCCTCTACTGTGGGGTGTAATTTGGTTGCCATGGTGCCTGGAGGCCTAATAAAGGCCCCTGAGTCTGCTATGATTGTACTCCTATTGTTAAAACCAAAACAACCAAAGTACCACACACACCTTACTCATAAGTAACTTAAAGGGATTCTCCAGGATTTTCTTTGTATTTGTTATATAGCTCACAATTATATTGAACCTTGTAATTGATACTTATTTTCCTTATTCCTGCATACCATGTGACATCCATTGATCACATGGCCTCAATGGACCTTTTGTCAACACTCAGTGGGTGTGCTTTGAAGCCACTATATTTACTATTTTGCCATAGGCAAACTTAAACTATCAGTTCTCTAACTGTAAAATGCTAAAACATAACTTTTATTATGTATAACTCTTAACCTCTATACACACTATTTAAAAAGCTGATTTCTAACCTCACCATTTAACCCTTTTTGCTTCTGAAAGAAGGAATAGCTCCTTTTCTATTATCAAGTCTGGTGGAGCACCACCTATTAACAGGAAAGCCTTATATATACACAGCAATTTACTAGCTCCAGTAATGGATCCCAAACCTCCTACTTGGGCAGTCGTCCCTAATCTCATGGACACAAAACAAATAAGGCCCCCTTGTGACACCGTCTGCAGCAGGTGACACTTCTAGACAGAGGTGAGAAATCACAATTTAAAACGTCATATCTGACCTCCCCGACATGTTTCACCAGCTAACCTGGCTTCATCAGGGGTTAGAGGTCCGATCACATGTGGTCTAAGCTCACTTCCTTTTATATCATGTTAGGTACACACCCTATTCAGGTGCTCACCAATTAGCCATCAGATAATCCTCAAAAACCCACTCCCCCTTCCGCTCTCCTGCACGCACACTCATAATATGTGCTGCTAAAGCTGCCACCATGCTCTCATAAACCAACAATCCTCAGACAAATTCGCCATCTCCATAACGGGCTTGCGCCCCATCTTACCGTACTGCCCACGCCAACGCACTGCATCAACAGACACCTCAGCCCTGACTGTGATGGGCTTCCGTCTCATTTCTCTCATATTATTGCAACTGCGTGGCTCACCTAGAACGGACTAAGCAGAATAGGTGTTACATTCCACAGCACACTACCAGCTTTATCAACTCCCATAAACCCCTTCTCTTCCATGTCTAATATGCATATTCATTGGGAATATAGACTCCATTGTACTGTACACTATTGTCATATTATCTTCCCATAAAGCACTTCTCCTATATATCTAATATACATATTAATTTTAATAAAGCTGCAAGCCTTATTAAATACATATTCCATTGTACTGTACACTATTGTCTCAGACTATTTCCATAAACCACTTCTCTTTTACATGTAATATAAATATTCATTTTAATAAAGCTGCAGGCCCTATGGTTAGCCCACCTTCGCTCCTGCAGTTTCACCTCACACCTTCCCCATTGAAGATTCTCTCTTACAGGTCACAGCTAGCCACCCAATTCACCACGTCACAATGGGAGCATGCAAAAATATTAATATCTTCAAACACTAAAAAATGCACATTTTCAGGCAAGGGGTTATCCAAAAAAAATGTTTGAGGAAAGCGTTTAACAGGGCTTTGACTAGTGACAGAGGACATTTATTAATCAGTAAAAAGAAGAAGGAAAAAACTGATTTAATTCGTTGTATAGGTACCTTTGATGATAGAGCCAATGAAATGAGGGGTATACTTAGAAGACATTGGCACATTTTGAGGGCAGATCCAGTATTCTCTGAGGTGATTCCTAAATATCCTAGTGTCACTTATAGAAGAGGAAAAAATCTTAGGGATGAATTTGTACATAGTCATTTTGAGGGAGATGGCAAAAAAACATGGTTACAGTCTCCGGTGGTAGGCTCATATCCCTGTGGCAACTGTTCATTCTGTCCATTCATATGGAAAACTAAAGAATTTGTTAATCCCATTGATAAGAGAAGATTTGAGATAAGACAATTCATCAATTGTAAAACCAGAGGGGTGATTTATGGGGCTATGTGTACTTGCCCCAAGATCTATGTGGGAAAAACCATACAGGAGTTTTGTCGTCGGATCTCGAAACATCTGAGTACTATTAAAACTAGAGGTGACACCCCCCTAGCGAGACACATTTTGGAAGTACATAATGGTGAAATAGAGGTGCTTAAATTCTGGGGCATCTGTGTAAAAAAAGCTAGGGGTAAGAAAAGGAGATCTGGATGTAGTTTTGTTACAGGAAGAGGCAAGATGGATATACAGACTCAATACTTGAAACCTAAAAGCCTAAATGAAGGCTTTTCATCTTCAGTAGTGATGAGCGATTACGTTGACTATCGTCATCGGGTAGATAGTTTTTATCGGCAATTATCAAGACGATTTCCGATAGTCGATAATAGATTATCGCAGATGACCATTACAGTCTATGGGAAAGGAACAACACCTTCATTCTTACACCCAAACAGGGCTGGAGAAGCTGGAATTAACATCCGCAACAGTCAAATGGATACGTGCTACATCTTAGGCAACACACTTAGGTTATAAAAGCCATAGAAAAAAACTCACAGACCATTCACTATCCCTGTCTTGTACCACAGCATGACCCTTAAACCTGCATGACCCACAAATTAAAAGTGCCAGAAGGCAGTATTATTTGAACCATCATTTTATTTGAACTGGACATTGACTATCCCTGTCCTGGAACGCAGCATGACCCTTAAACCTATCTAACCCACAGATTAAAAAGTGCCAGAAAAAGGAGTCTTTTAACCACCATTTTAGTTGAACTGGACATTGACTATACATGTCCTGTACCGCAGCATGACCCTCAAACCTGCATAACCCCCAGATTTAAAAAGTGCCGGAAAAAGGAGTCTTTCAACCACCATTTTAGTTGAACTGGACATTGACTATGCCTGTTCTGTACCACAGTATGATCATTAAACCTGTCTGACCCACAGATTAAAAAGTGCCGGAAAAAGGAGTCTTTCAACCACCATTTTAGTTGAACTGGACATAGACTATCCCTGTCCTGAGCCACAGCATGAGCCCCAAACCTGCATGACCCACATATTAAAAAGTGCCGGCAAAAGGAGTCTTTCAACCACCATTTTAGTTGAACTGAACATAGACTATCCCTGTCCTGGGCCACAGCATGAGCCCCAAACCTGCATGACCCCCAGATTTACAAAGTGCCGGAAAAAATTGCTGTATTCAAATTTAAGTGCAAGGTGGCTCTATGAACAAATCTGGACTGCGCCAAAATGAAAAAAAACATAATTAAATTGTGTACGGATAATAAAAGCCATTTTTTGCACCTATGAATACACCTGCGGTGACTACAAAATTGCTGTATTCAAATGTAAGTGCAAGGTGGCTCTATGAACAAAACTGGGCTGCACCAATGTAAAAAAAACACCTATTTGAAATGTATACAGATAATAAAAGGCGTTTTTTGCACCTATAAATACACCTGCGATGACTACAAAATTGCTGTATAAAAATTTAAGTGCAAGGTGGCTCTATGAACAAAGCTGGACTGCGCCAAAGTGAAAAACACGTAATTAAATTCTGCATGGATAATAAAAGGTGTTTTGTGCACTTATAAATACACCTGCGGTGACTACAAAATTGCTGTATTCAAATTTAAGTGCAAGGTGGCTCTATGAACAAAGCTGGGCTGTGCCAAAGTAAAAAACACGTAATTAAATTGTGTACGGATAATAAAAGGCGTTTTTTGCACCTATAAATATACCTGCGGTGACTACAAAATTGCTGTATTCAAATTTAAGTGCAAAGCGGCTCTATGAACAAAACTGGGCCGCACAAAAGTAAAAAAAACACCTATTTGAAATGTATAAAGAAAATAAAAGGCATTTTTTTCACCTATAAATACACCCGCGGTGACTACAAAATTGCTGTATTCAAATTTAAGTGCAAGGTGGCTCTATGAACAAAGCTGGACTGCGCCAAAGTGAAAAAACACGTAATCAAATTGTGCACGAATAATAAAACGTGGTTTTTGCACCTCTCAATACACCTGCGGTGACTACAAAATTGCTGTATTCAAATTTAAGTGCAAGGTGGCTCTATGAACAAAGCTGGACTGCGCCAAAGTGAAAAACACATAATTAAATTGTGTACGGATAATAAAACGTGGTTTTTGCACCTATAAATACACCTGCGGTGACTACAAAATTGCTGTATTCAAATTTAAGTGCAAGGTGGCTCTATGAACAAAACTGGGCCGCACCAAAGTAAAAAAAAACACCTATTTGAAATGTATACGGATAATAAAAGTTGAGTTTTGCACCTATCAAATACACCTGCAGTTACTAGAAAAGATCTGTATCCTAATATAAGTACAGGCTGCACAACATACAAGTAATATTTCACCAAAAACTGGCCAAAAACTGTTAATCAAAACCCATTGCAATGCAGGGTCAAATCACAGTCTGGGCTGCACAAAATCCACTCTCCTGTCAAAAGCCTGCCAGCCTGTCTGTCTGTGTTCGCCCGCAGCCCCCCGCCCCACCCCCGCGGCTGTACAGCGCTATATGCTCCTTTAAAATTCTCAGCCTAAGTAACTAAAAACTTGCAAATCTCTAATCTACCTAAGTTCTAATGTTCACAGCTAAAAGCATAGTTGTCTGTGTGAAAAAATAGAACAGTTTCGCTGAACTGTTTTGAGAGAGACCGAGCACACGTCCTGCTCTTATGATACACAGACACACACTGAACATGAACAGGAAGGGCTGTTCTATGTAAAATGAGGTCATGTGATTTTTCCAGCCAATTACAACCATACACATGCCAGTCATGACGTCGCACACCCATCTCACCCTGCTCTATTCTGTAAGCTGATTTGCTGGCTGCTAAAATGACAGGAAGCGCTGAAAATGGCGCGATATTAATAGATTATGCGCAGATTTTAACCTAAATTATCGCATGATCGAAAAAATCTGATCAACATAAAAACCGTGCCGATTTCAACTTTGTTGATAATAATCGCTCAACACTAAGGGCGACATTTATGAATCTCGCCACGTCGGGGCGCACCTTTCCGCCGGTTTTTCAGTGAAATCTGCACCTGATTTATGTCGGCGCCGGAGCGCGCTCATACATCCTATGTAAAGTCCGCCGCGCCTCGCCAGTGTTTGAGGCGCAGTGCGGGACTTAAGGCGCAGTGCGGCGCTGCGCCTAAGATTCGCCGCCCGAGGTAGTGCACTCATACATGCGGGCAAAAGTCCACCGCGCCTCGCTAGTGTGGGGGGCGCAGTGTGGGACTTAGGCGCAGTGCGGCGGTGTGCCTATAATTCGCCGTCTTAGGAGGTGCGCTCATAGATGCGGGGAAAAGTTCCCTGCGCCTCGCGATTGTGTGGGGATCAGTGCGGAGACATGGGAGCAGTGCGGGGACATGGGTGCTGTGCTGGCCTGCGCTTCACATGTATTCCGATGCGAGACATGCTGGAGTACAGCGATAAATAATTAATGATGTCCGTGCAGAGTATGAATAAAAAAATCGCCTTTATAAAGGCGGAAAACATTCTCAGAAAAAGAGCTCAAACCTCAAAAATAAAAAATACATAAACAAAATCACTTTCCAAAAATCTAGAACAGCGCTACATCAAGAATTCGGATATTGGAAATTGCCGGGAAATACAGTAATTCAAATTCTGAAAGCTATTCTCATTGGTCGGCAGAAACCGGCCAATCAGAATAGGAGCGACAGTGAACCATTAAAACCTATTGAGAACTATTGACCAATCAGAATCAAAGGCGGGACAGTTCAAAATACAGTAAAAAATGCAGGAAAGAGCTAAGTGGCTGAGCTAGCGGGGGCTTGCCTATCTCGGCCAATCAGAATAGGAGCGACAGGGACCCATTATAGCCTATGGAGAAGTTAGAACCAATCAAAATCAAAGGCGGGACAGTTCGAAATACAGTAAAAATGCTGAAAAGAGCTGATTGGTTGAGCTAGCGGTGGCTTGGCTATCGCAGCCAATCAGAGCGCGAGCTACTTCTCCCATCGTAGTCTATGGAGAGATGGGCGCAATGCAATCTCGGCTCTCAGCGCCGTGCGGCATGGAGTATGAATAAAAAAATAATTTTTATTAGTTGTAAAATATCCTCTGAAAAAGAGCTCAAACATTCTATAAACATAAATCAATTCAATCCCGAACAACGCGTTTGTCGCCGAGACCGGCGCTACATCGGGAATTGCAATAGAGAGAATTGCCAGGAAATACAGTAATTCAAATTCTGTAAGTTATTCTCGAAACAATAGATTTTTATTTAAAGGTTTCGTCATCACAAATTGAGCAATGTACAACAAGAATGATATATGAGGAATACATAATGAACATTGTTAACAGAAGTAAAAAAAAAGGAAGAATAATAAAACAGTCAGCCATGACTACATACTAATCAAGTGCGCAGTGCAAGAAGTAGATTAGTACACAGATTACCAATTATATTCAATGTAACACAGGAATACGCGTATCTTAATTATGGATATACATCAAGTGCTTCATTTAGGTATATTTCAGTTAGGGGTACCAATAAAGTAACTATCTACTACTGTGATGTGGTTGCGCATATGTAGATGAGGACCATTGCGTTAAGTTTCTGTTTGGGAACAAGGTGTGGAGGGATTGCGAGGCAGTTTTCTGCTTGGTATTAGCTGTTAACCCTAGAGATAACCTCAGAGATAGAGAGCGGCGCAGAGCTCTTCCAATTTGTCGCAATTACAGACCTAGTAGCTATTAGAACATTAAATAGGACCGTGTGGTATTGTGGTGGAAAGGTGTGAAATGAAAGATCGAGAACTGCCATCTCAGGTGGGAGGGAAATAGTGGTCTGGAAGAGTTCCGAGAGTAGAAGCTCCGTGGCTTCCCAGAGCTTATGTATCGATGGACAGCCCCACCACATATGGAGCAAAGTACCTTGAGAGCCACATGACCTCCAACAGCAATCAGGGTGGTCTGAGAACATGTGCCTTAGTCTGCATGAGGTAAGATACCAGCACAACTGAATTTTCCTCATGAGCTCTATGTGGTTAATGCATCTAGAGAATTTTTTAGACCTATTAGCTGCAGATTCCCACTCTTCGTTAGTGAATTCTTTTCCCAGCTCAGCCTCCCACTTGACAGCAAAAGTCGGTTTATGAGATACATTTTTAGGTAAGAGAGTGGGATATATCAGGGAAAGACCTCGTTCGTAGCCTTGTTTTCTAAATAGAAAGCTTTGGAACGGAGTGGGGGGGATGAGCTGTTTCTAGGTCGTTCCACTGTTGTAATGTATGTCGTATCTGCAGGTATATGTAAAATTGACTATTGGGTAGCAGAAACTGGGTTTTCAGCTCTTCAAAGGATTTAAGGATGCCGTCGGAGTAAAGATCTCCAATACTATGGATCCCTTTATGTATCCATTGCGAAATAGGGAGATGTGGAGATTCTGTTAGTAGGATATCTAGGGAACAGGAGTATTTCCATATGTTGAGCCAATGTTGAGTTATTACATATTTGTTCCACACGGTGACTAGGTGGTTAAGGGTTGGTAATTCGAACTTGGGTAAGGTAGTGCCCCAGAGTGAAGCTATAAACGCATTTTTTAGTGTGGTGTGGGGGGCTAAACTGTTTTCCAGTAGTGTACAGCGTTGTGTCTCCGGAGCAACCCAGAGTGCACCAAAAGGTTCTAGAACGGCTGCGAGGTGTTCTAGTCGGAGATTGGGACCTGATAGACCCCCCTGTGATACGGGTAGGTAGTGAGGCTTTTTGCTAACCCTTGGCGTCTTAGGAGCCCAAATAAAATTGAAGAGTGACTGCTGGAGTTTATTTAAGGCAGTTGTGGGAAAGAGGAATGGGATTGTTCTAACTAGATAGAGGTATTTCAGGAGAAGCAACATCTTGGTTACTTGTATTCTCGCCATCCAGGAGAGAGGAAAATGATGTAAGCGATTAATTTCTTCTAAAATGTCTGTGGTGACATCATTGAGGTTAACCTCAATTGTTTTATTAAAGTCTGGAAAAATGCGTACGCCCAGATAAGGGACAGATGAGGAAGACCAAGTAAATTGATGGCATGAAAGCTGGGCTAGCAAAGCCGGAGGGCAGTGAATAGGTAAAGCTATGGTTTTGGATGCGTTGAGTTTGTAATATGAAACATATGCGTATTGATTGAGGATCTCAAGTAGGGCTGGGATCGAGGACTCAGGATTTTGACAAATAACTAAAATGTCATCGGCATATAGACTGATTTTGTGAAGGTCAGATTTGATTGGAACTCCTAGTATCTTAGGGGAATTTCTAATGTACTCCACCAGAGGTTCAACACATAGATCATAAATAAGTGGTGAGAGGGGACATCCTTGGCGGGTTCCATTAGTGATCGGAAACGTTTTGGAGAGGAAACCTGAGGAATAGACTTTAGCGGTTGGTGATGTATATAAGGCGAGGATTGCTTTAAGAAAGAGCCCGTTAAAACCAAATTTTATTAGAACTGCCTTTAGATACGCCCAGTTAATTCTATCAAAAGCTTTCTCTCCATCGAGAGAAAGCAATACCGTAGGAGTATGTGTTTTGGAGACTACATGAAGAACATCAATTATTCTCCTAGTGCTGTCTCTTGTTTGTCTCCCCTTAACAAATCCAGTCTGGTCAGGGTGGACTAGATGAGTGAGAATATCGTTTAGTCTGTAAGCCAGTATTTTAGAAAATAGTTTGATGTCGTTATTGAGTAGGGAGATGGGCCTATAGTTAGAGATGATGTCTGTAGGCTTGTTTGGTTTTGGGATTGTGGATATAGTTGCTGTTAGGAGTTCTGGGAGAGGGGTACCAGAGGTCATGATGGAATCAAATACATCTTTCAAATGGGGAGTTAGGAGATCATTAAAAAGTTTATAGTATTCGTTAGTGAAGCCATCTGGGCCAGGAGACTTGTTAAGCTTAGATTGGGAAATCGCTCGTTGTATTTCTGGTTCTGTGATTGGGGAGTTCAGAGACTCCAGTTGTGTTTGAGACAATGTGGGGAGGGAGGTCAAGTTCAAGAATTTATTTATGTCCTCATTGCTAACTGAGGGGGTAGATGGATCTAGCGCAATAGTGTATAGCGATTGGTAATAATCGGCGAAGGCATCCGCAATGTTTTGGGGATCATAAATTTTACCTTTGGAAGGGCAGGTGAGGTATACAGTTTTAGATCTGGCTTAATAATTTCCCTGGGCGATCGCCTTGTAGGTAAAAATTTAGTTTCAGCTTAGTAAGGTTATACTCGTATTTCTGAAGTAACATTGACCTTAGTTTGTTCTTTAGATTATTTAATTTAGTTTTCAATAATGGATCAGGAGCAGTTTTAAGTTGGATGTCTAGGGATTTGATCTCCTCTAAAGTGCCATTAAGCTCCTTCTGTCTTTTGCGTTTCTCCCTCGAGGCAATCATTATACATATTCCTCGCATAAAAGCTTTTTGAGCGCTCCATAACATTTGTGGGTTGGAGACCGAGCCAGAATTAATAATGAAAAATTCTTTTAGTGCATCTCTGATATCGGTTACTAAGTGAGGTGATTTTAGTAGGAAATGATTAAGCCTCCAGGGGGAGAAGGGAGGAAGTGAGATTTTACTGTGGAAAGTAAGGTAAACTGGCGCATGGTCTGACCACGTAGCGCAGCCTATAGTGGAGGATTCTACATTTACTAAGGCAGTTTTATGAACTAGAAAAAAGTCGAGTCTAGAGTGTGAGAGTTTAGCTGCAGAGAAGAACGTAAAGTCCACCTCCGTGGTGTGTGAGTACCTCCAGGGATCGTGAAGATCCTCCTCTAATAAAAAGGACTTCAAGTCCGATGTTTTAGCTCTGGAACCTCTAGATCGATCAATATCACTGTCAACCACTGCGTTAAAGTCGCCACAGATAACCAAGTTTCCCTTAGCCATTTCTTTGGCTTTGGTAACTATTTTGGAAATAAAGGGTAATTGGATCTGGTTCGGAGCATAAAGCATTACTATGGCAAATATTGCGGAATCTAGGGTGCATTGCAGGATAATATAACGACCTTTAGGGTCGATCTCGGAGTGTAGTAACGAAAAGGCTAGTGTATCCTTAATAAATAGGACTGTACCTGCCGTTTTCGTGTCTGAACAGGCAAAGAATGAAGTTTGGAATTTTTTGTGTTTCAGACGAAATGTATTGGCTTGTTTCAAATGTGTTTCTTGCCCACAAATTACGTCTGCTTCGGACCGAACTGCATCCCTCCAAAAGAGTGACCTCTTAAAGGGAGAATTTAGACCATTGGTATTAATCGAGAGGAACTTAATTCCCATAGTGACGATTACAGTTACCTGGCTGTGCAGTTAAAGTGATTAACCTTGAGGGCAGAATAGACAGTACAATTGCAATGCTGTCAAAGAAACAGTAGGCAGGCATGGCTATAACCCAACATATGCTGAGTTGAACAGAAAATTTAAGAACCAAGTAATGCAAATATAATTCAGGAACAAATCTATTCCCATGTCGATGGGAACATAAGTAGCGGGGGAAAGTCCCGTGCATGGTACTTAAGATGAGACCTCACGGATAGGTATAAAGCACGCAAACAAATAGTATAGAACAACCTCTTAGCGGGCGCAGAGAGTTCTCATGTCGATCAGCAGATCAATCATCCGGAGTTTGACGTCGTCTGGCTTGTTTTTCGGACCAGAAGGAGGAGAAATAAGGTTAGGCTTGTCTCTTCCCTTGCGTGGAGGAGTATTGGTTGGGGTAATCAGAAGACCCCATGAGAGGAGGGCATCTCGGAGTATGGCGGGAGAAGTACAGATAATGGTATTGTTGTCTTTAGAAATTATTAATTTGACAGGGAATCCCCAATGATATGGGATGTTGTGATCATGGAGAATCTTGGTGAGCGGGGCAAATTCTTTGCGGCGGAGCATCGTTCCCGCCGAGAGATGTGGGAAGATCGAAAGGTCTTTGAATCTATCTGGTAGCAGAACTCCCTTGCGGAGGACACGAAGTAGATTATCTTTTGTGCGATAAAAATTAATTTTTGCAATCACATCTCGTGGCAACGAGGGTGAGATATGTTTGGGCTTAGGGAGTCTATGTATACGGTCGACTGTGAGATCCAGGGTTGTGGCTCTGGAAGGACGATGGCTATGAGATCTTGAAGGAAGGGGCGAAGCATGTCAGAGGAAACAGACTCAGGAATGCCCCTTATACGAATGTTGGACCTGCGTGACCTGTCTTCTAGGTCTAGGACTTTGGAGGAGAGTCTTTGAACTTCGTCTTCCAGTGCAGAGTGTGAGTCAATGAGGAGATTGTGAGATGTGGCGAACTCAGCCATTTTTGTCTCAATATGATCCGTTCTGGAGACTAGCGACTGGATGTCTCCTCTAAAATCATTCATCATCTGTTTGAAGTCGCGTTGTAGTTGTACTCTGAAGGAAGAAAACAGCTGTCGCAGGGTATTTTCGGTGGTATTAGATTTTCCAGCGCAATCTTGTTGTTTGGAGTCTATTGATTCAGCATGAGATAGAGTAGGTGAAGAGGGGGGCAGACTGAGGGATCCTCTCAGGGATCTAGATTGTGAGGGTTGTTGAAAGAATTCAGTGAGTTTGGCAGGTTTTTTAGGCTGGTTTCTTTTAGAGGTACCTCCCATTTTAGTATGCAGATATCAGGTAAGAAATGTAGAGGTAAAGATTTACTAAAGTAGGTCTCAGTAATAATGACAGTGGTGTTTTTTTTTTTTTTTTCCCTTTCTCCTCCTTTCTCCCTTTTCCCTCCTCACACCTCTGCTCTCAGTTTACAATGACAGATTAGTAATATAAGATGCAGTGAGGGCTGACTTTGGAATGGTGTGAGAACAAGTTGGAGTGTAGTGGTATATCAGATTTGGGAGTTGTGGAGTATATAGCCTCCTGACCAAGGTTTGTCTTGGTGGGTCCAGCGACAGTACTCTTTAAGGTAGCCTTGTGGCAGATATAAAGTCCAGCAAGAGCTTGATATTATATATTAATGGGAGTGAGTGGTAAAGATGATTGTGCCTTTTTGTGATATTACTGTAGGCTTGCTTGGTGTAGGAGTGAAGATAGAAAGTTCACTGCACATAGAGGGGTTTGTTATGGTGGGAAAAAATTGCGGTTTTCACGTGATAGCGCAAGGGAGCCCTATATTGATATGGCAGATAGATTCAACAGCCCTCCAGTCAATAAGGCTGCAATAACAGGTCAGTGTAGGGTGAGAAAATGGCTCTGATTTCCTCACTAGGAGCCCGAGGGCCCCTTTAGGCAGATATGTAGTGTCGGCTTTACTTGCCCGGCTGAGCGGGTACGTGCAGGTAAAATGGCTGCCGGTCTTTTACATGGAGGAGAAACCCTTTGTACTCACCAGCGGGCCATTCTGACAGTGTCGGGCTGATGAATGGAGCAGAGGTTGGAACAAAGTCGCAGCTTGTGCTCTGTCCTGTCAGCAGAAAGGCACAGTGGGTGCTTATATTGGGCTGCTTCGGTTCTGCACGGCAGTGTGTGTCAGCGTGGCCGAGCGGGTTCGTGCAGGCCGTATGGCTGCTGGTCTTGTGCACGCAGAGAAAGTCTCCGGCACTCCCCAGCAGGCCGCTCCGTTGACACAGAGCCAAAGGCCGGGGTGGAAGCCGAGCAGTGTCTATGTCCGCGCTCCGCCCGGTAAGCACTGAGTCACAGCGTGCGTTGGTATAAGGCTGCCTTTGATTCTGCGTGGCAGCTTGCCCGCAGCCTGGAACTCGTCTCAAGCGCGAGCGGTTTGCAGGTTCTCTCCGCTGTTTCTGAGGTCCTGGGGTAGGTCTAGCTGTGTTTGCTTCTCTCTGGAGTCGGGTTAGGGTCCGGTAACGATCGCCGGTGGTCTATTTGAGCTGATGTATTGTCCCGCTGCTGAGGAGCTTCTCTATCAGACGTCCACCATCTTCAAGCACCAGGCCACGCCCCCTCTGTAAGTTATTCTCATTGGTCGGCATAAACCAGCCAATCAGAATAGGAGTGACAAAGACCCATTATAAGCTATGGAGGAGAATTGACCAATCAGAATAGGAGCGACAAAGACCCATTATATCCTATGTAGAAGTTTGAACCAATCAAAATCAAAGGCGGGACAGTACAAAATACAGTAAAAATACAGGAAAGAGCTGATTGGCTGAGCTAGCGGTGGCTTGTCTATCCCAGCCAATCAAAGCGCGAGCTACTTCTCCCATGGTAGTCTATGGAGAGATGGGCGCAATGCAATCTCGGCGCTCAGCGCCGTGCGGCATGGAGTATGAATAAAAAAATAATTTTTATTAAGTGTCAAACATTATCAGATAAAGCGCTGAAACCTTCTCTAAAAATAAATCAGTTAAATCCCGAACAATGCGTTTGTCGCAGAGACCAGCGCTACATAACGAATAGCAATAGAGAGAATTGCCGGGAAATACAGTAATTCAAATTGTTTAAGCTCTTCTGATTGGTCGGCAGAAGCCAGTCAATCAGAATAGGAGCGACAAAGACCCATTATATCCTATGGAGGAGTTTTGACTAATGAAAATCAAAGGTGGGACAGTTCAAAATACAGTACAAATACAGGAAAGAGCTGATTGGCTGAGCTAGCGGGGGCTTGCCTATCCCAGCCAATCAGAGCGCAAGCTACTTCTCCCATTGTAGTCTATGGAGAGATCGGCGCAATGCAATCTCGGCGCTCAGCGCCGTTCGGCATGGAGTATGATTAAAAAACGCATTTTTATTAAGTGTAAAACATTATCAGATAAAGAGCTGAAACCTTCTCTAAAAATAAATCAGTTAAATCCCGAACAACGCGTTTGTCGCCGAGACCGGCGCTACATAAGGAATTGCAACAGAGAGACTTGCCGGGAAATACAGTAATTCAAATTGTTTAAGCTATTCTGATTGGTCGGCATAAACCAGCCGATCAGAGTAGGAGCGACAGTGGCCCATTCTAATCTATGGAGGATGATTTACGAATCAGATTAGGAGCGACAGGGACCCATTCTAACCTATGGAGAAATATTGACCAATCATATTCAAAGGCGGGACAGTTCAAAATACAGTAAAAAGGCAGAAAAGAGCTGATTGGTTGACGCGGCGGGGGACATCCAGCTTAGCCAATCAGAGCGCGAGCTACTTTCTCATAGAGTTCTATGGGAAAAGAAATGCAGAGCGAGCTCTGTTTGTGATTGGCTAAGTTAAAAGAGGCGCCGTTATTTGGACCAATGGGAGAGCGAGCGACGCTCCTATGGGTTTTCTAATGCAATCTGAAATAAAACTGTACATGGCTGAAATCAAATGATAATACTGCCGAAGTTGTCCCGATGTGTATATAAAATGAATAATAATATGGGGGTAAATATACAAAAATATTAATTCAATAAAATCAGGTTTATTTCTTTATTTTCATTAGCCAAGGATCAATAGTATGGGTGTAACGAAAATAACGAAATAAACCTGATTTTATTGATTTTATATTTTTTTTTCGTTACCCCCATATTATTATTCATTTTATATACACATTGGGACAACTTCTGTAGTCTTATCATTAGATTTCGGCCATGTACATTTTTATTTCAGATTGCATTAGAAAACCCATAGGAGCGTCGCTCGCTCTCCCATTGGCCCAAATAACCGCACCTCTTTTAACTTAGCCAATCACAAACAGAGCTCGCTCTGCATTTCTTTTCCCATAGAACTCTGTGAGAAAGTATCTCGCGCTCTGATTGGCTAAGCTGGACGAGCCCCCGCCGCTTCAATCAATCAGCTCTTTTCTGCCTTTTTACTGTATTTTGAACTGTCCCGCCTTTGAATATGATTGGTCAATATTTCTCCATAGGTTAGAATGGGTCCCTGTCGCTCCTATTCTGATTGGTCAATATTTCTCCATAGGATATAATTGGCCACTGTGGCTCCTCTTCTGATTGGCTGGTTTATGGCGACCAATCAGAATAGCTTAAACAATTTGAATTACTGTATTTCCCGGCAAGTCTCTCTATTGCAATTCCTTATGTAGCGCCGGTCTCGGCGACAAACGCATTGTTCGGGATTTAACTGATTTATTTTTAGAGAAGGTTTCAACTCTTTATCTGATAATGTTTTACACTTAATAAAAATGCGTTTTTTAATCATACTCCATGCCGAACGGCGCTGAGCGCCGAGATTGCATTGCGCCGATCTCTCCATAGACTACAATGGGAGAAGTAGCTTGCGCTCTGATTGGCTGGGATAGACAAGCCACCGCTAGCTCAGCCAATCAGCTCTTTCCTGTATTTTTACTGTATTTTGAACTGTCCCGTCTTTGATTTTCATTGGTCAAAACTTCTCCATAGGATATAATGTGTCTATGTCGCTCCTATTCTGATTGGTCAATACTCCTCCATAGGATATAATGGGTCTTTGTCGCTCCTATTCTGATTGACTGGCTTCTGCCGACCAATCAGAAGAGCTTAAACAATTTGAATTACTGTATTTCCCGGCAAGTCTCTCTATTGCTATACCTTATGTAGCGCCAGTCTCGACGACAAACGCGTTGTTCGGGATTTAACTGATTTATTTTTAGAGAAGGTTTTAGCTCTTTATCTGATAATGTTTGACACTTAATAAAAATGATTTTTTTATTCATACTCCATGCCGCACGGCGCCGAGCGCCGAGATTGAATTGCGCCCATCTCTCCATAGACTACAATGGGAGAAGTAGCTCGCGCTCTGATTGGCTGGAATAGACAAGCCACCGCTAGCTCAGCCAATCAGCTCTTTTCTGTATTTTTACTGTATTTTATACTGTCCCGCCTTTGATTTTGATTGGTTCAAACTTCTCCATAGGATATAATGGGTCTTGGGGGCGTGGCCTGGACACCAATGTAGCCAGACGCACGCTGTGTGAGCTCCTCTCCAGCCAGTCTATCTCGGCCCAAATAAGCCAAGTTCCTAGCTACTAATCCACCGGATTGTGAGCCCTAGACATAAGTGAAGCTAAGGGGTATACAACAACCCAGCTCCGAACGAAATTGGAGGTTCCGGGCCTGTGGCACCCTGCCGGGCCTTCTCTTCCGGCATCCCTCCCGCCACGAAACTCAAGTAAAGAGTGTGCCCCTACGGATCATCACTGTCTTACCTGACGTCCACACACTCTAAAGGGACTGTCAGCGGTGCGGTGAGTCTCCTTGCCACCAATTTAGTAAAGAGAGCTGGGTCTGCGGCAGCCGGTGCAGCTTGTGAAGCGCTATTAGGACGACTCCTCCTCCCGGCAGCCATACTGCCCCGCGGCCCGAGCGGGAAGAGCTTTCCCTGATAACCAGCTGCAGCGTTACTCACAGCCACAGCAGGGAAGCCCGAGTGAGAGGGCATCGTGTGCCTCTGCTGCAGTGCCGGCAAATTTAATTATCTGCGCCCTTGCTCTGCCTCTCCTGTGTCCGGGAGTCCCGATCTGCAGTATTGCCTGTGAAGCGTTACTGGAGCAGCCCCTCCTCCTTGCAGCCACATTGCAGAGAGGTGAAAGGATTCCCTGACATCTAGCTGCAGGGGCACTCACGGCTTCAGAGGAGACTGTTGCAGAGCTGGCAATTCACCTCCCCCGTCCCCTTACTTTGCCCTGGCTGTCACTCCTGTGTCCAGAACTTTACTTGGCAGGCAGGTTAGGGATCGAGGAGCCTCATTAAAAGCTGTGAAGTCAAGCACAGTAACTCAAATACAGCTTCTACAATCAAATATTGTCCTGCTTTTTATTCTCACAGCCCTGCTGATGTCTCACTAACAAAGCCCCATTACTGTTAATTGATAGGACTGCCTTAGATATCAAGACTAAGGATGGCCGAATTTCTCAAAAATTTCGGTTTCGGCTCGGTCACCTTCGCCGAATTTTCCGACAAAATTCGTTTCGGTCCGAATTACTTCGGCGGCATGAAATCACGTTAAAAAACAAGCTATTTCCCGAGGCTGTGCCCAGAGCCCTGCAGGGTGCTGTAGAACGTTTGTGCCATGCTTAAAATGCAGGGGAGCTTGGTTGGTCTTCATACAATGTTGTGTTTTTAGTATGACACGTACATGACAGCCGCCGCTCTTAAAATATCGCTTCTCTAATAAAATTCCTGGGCACTAAGGAGGGCAAAAACAGACGCAAAAAAGCTCAGCGGGAATGTAGCCTGATAAAAGTCATGCTAGCGAAAGCTGAGCTCAGTGCAACATTAGTGATAGAGTGTGGAGAGAAGGCGCGCCACAGCACATGAGGTCAGGCAGTGGCACAATGACATATCTAGAGGCGCAAAACAGTATGTGGCCACAGAGTGGCAACAATCACAGACAGTGTGGAGGTAAGGCGGCAGCCAGATGAGGTCCAGAGCAGTGGCACAATGACATTATGGAGGCGGAAAAAAACAGTATTAGGCCACAAGTGCACAATCACACATTGTGGAGGTCACGGCAGGGGAGGCCAGTATGAGGTCCAGGCATGGCACAATGACATAATGGAGGCGGCGAAAACAGTATTAGGCCACAGAGTGGCACAATCACACAGTTTGGAGGTCACGGCGGGCAGCAAGTAGAGGTCAGGCAGTGGCACAATTGACAATTATGGAGGCGGAAAAACAGTATTAAGCCACAGAGTGGCACAATCACACAGTGGTGGAGGTCAAACGGCGGCAGCAGTATGAGGTCAGGCAAGTGGCCACAATGACATTATGGAGGCGGAAAAACAGTATGAAGTGTAACCACAGAAGTGGCACAATCACACACGTGTGGAAGGTCACGGCGGCAGCAGTATGAGGTCATGGCAGTGGCACATTGAACATATGGAGGCGGCAAAACAGTATTAGGCCACAGAGTGGCACAATGATACCGTGTGAGGTCACGCAGCAGCAGAATGGAGGTCAGACAGTGCACAAATGACATTATGGGGTGGAAAAAACAGTATAGGGGCACTGAGTGGCACAATCACACAGTGTTGAGGGCACGGCAGGAGCAACAGCAGCAGCATAAAGGTCAACAGTGTGCACAATGACACAGTGTGGAGGTGTCAACGGCAGCCAGCCACCAGCAGCAGAGTCGGACAGTGGCCCAATGAAATTTTGGATGTGGCAAAAACAGGAGTAGGCCACAGTGTGGAGGGCACGGCAAGCAGCACGGGCAGCAGCATGAGTCAGACAGAGGCACAATGACACAGTGTGGAGAGGGCATGACAAGGAGTCACAGCAGCAGCATGAGGACAAGAGTGCACTATGACATTCTGCAGGTGGCAAAATAGTAGTTAAGCGCCACAGAGCGGCAACAATGACTAGAGAGCAGGTCATCGGCGAGCACTATCAATATGTCATTCAGCTGGCACAATGACAGAGAGTGGAGGTGATGACAGGAGCAACAAGCATGAGGTCAGAGTAAGGGCACAATGAACATTCTGCAGGTGGCAAAATAGTATTAGCCACAGAGCAGCACAATGACTGAGAGCGAGGTCACGGCGGCAGCATCATGAGGACAGGCAGTGGCACAATGACAGAGAGTGGAGGTGATGACAGGAGCAACAGCATGAGGTCAGAGAGTGGCACAATTACTTTCTGCAGGTGGCAAAATAGTATTAGGCCACAGAGCGGCACAATGACTGAAGCGTAGTCACGGCCGGCAGCAGCATGAGGTCAGTGCAGAGGCACAATGACAGAGAGTTAGTGATGACAGTACAACAGCATGAGGTCAGAGAGTGGCACAATTACATTCAGCAGGTGCAAATAGTATTAGGCCTCCAGAGCGGCACAATGACTGAGAGCGGAGGTCACGGCGGCAGCAGCATGTAGGTCTGGCAGTGGCTACAATGACGAGAGAGTGGAGGTTATGACAGGAGGCAACAGCATGAGGTCAGAGAGTGCACAATGAGACATCAGCAGGTGGCAAAATAGTAATTAGGCACAGAGCGGCAACAATGACTGAGAGCGGAGGTCCACGGCGGCGCAGCATGAGTCAGGCAGTGCACAATGACAGAGAGTGGAGGTACTGACGATGGAGTCAACACATGAGGGTCATAGACAGTGGGTGCACAATGACATTCTGGAGGTGGCAAAACAGTAGCCCCAGCGCCGCAGATGGCACAAATGACAACAGTGTGGATGTCACGGCAACAGAACAGCAGCCGCAGCATGAGCACATAGAGTGGCACAATACAGAGTGTGTTGAGTGGGTGTCAAACCAGTCCCCTGTAAAGACGGTGGTAGGCAGATGGAGGAAACTATCAGCAGATGTGTGGCATCAGGCGGGTGGCGGCATCAGAATAGTGGCTGAGGCAGGTATTTGAACCCCAGACTGACCGTCCCTAAGGCATTGGTGTGTGGAAATCCTGGCCGATCCCGCCTGATTCATCTTGACAAGGTCATAGTCGTTCAACATTACCTGTGGACAGCGGTTCTCCTTGGGTAACGATGGGCCCCCGCCGCACGAACACCCGCCTGATGCCACACTAACTGTACTGGCCGGGACAGGACAGCTTCTCCACTGCAAACTCGGCAAGGTAGCGGCCACACATCCAGTTTGGCTGCCCAGATAGTCCATCGGATCTTCTAACTGGGGTGGGCAGAGTGGCTGACCAGTAGCCACAACCTGGTGGTTCAGGGAATGCTCCATGTCCTGCTGCTGCTGCTGCTGCTGTTGACTGCCCTCCTCACTAGGCGGGTGAAGGAAGCTGCTCAGTTGTGACTCCAGACTTAGTTACTCGATGATGGATCTTGGTAACTGCTCCAAACCCCCCCTAACCTTTTTCCCCCACACCGCGGCAGTAAGTACTGAGCGCTGAGGAACCCCCCGGTCAACCTGTCAGAGGAGGGACGATGCCGCACATAGCAGCGGCCAACTGATTACAGGATTTGTCCCTATAGTATTGAGTTTGTTCTTCCCTCATCAATAGCTGGGAAAAAGGCTCCCATTTTGACCGTAGCGAGGGTCCAATAGGGTGGAGAGCCAGAAGTCCCATCCCTCTGCCGGATGCGTTTCTATTCTGGGCTGTCACTACCAGCAAATAAGCATGCTGCGGGACATCTGCACAAGTGACTCCGAGGGGCTCCCGCCTCCATTTTTCCACTGTAAACTGCCACGTGCTGGGATCATCTGCCTCGTCTTCCTCATCTCCATCCACCTCCTCCAGCTGCTCCTCTCCTCCTCTCTTGTCACTGGGTAGAAAATCCACTCATTTCACCAGACAATGCTTCTGCTCCAATGTCCTCCCCTCCTCCTCCCCCCCTTTTTTCAGCCCCCACCGGACTCATGGGGCCACGAGATGAGTCGCCCATCTCCAGTCCCTCCCGGAACAGATTTTTCAGCATCTTTTTCCGGGGACATGACAGTGGAATGACGTTTTTAAAACCCGTAGCCCCCGGGCGACTGAAAAATAACGGGCCTCCCGAAGGGCCTCAACAAACGGAGGTGTCACCATGAGCGCCAGGGCTGACTAAAATTACACGGGGGATATTTCGTCGCCGGGATCATCAAAAAACTTTAAGGGCCCTTTTTCTCTGTTCTACAGTCGTCCAACATGTGCGGTGGAATTCCACGGGGGGAAACTCGATATCAGAGCGTGTGGGGAGGCCTTTCTGCCGTGAACCCCGGGAGGTGTTCCTGGCTTTGTAAAAATGGATAAAGTGAAAGCACATTTTTTCCTGGCCATTTTCAGAATGTTCTGAAGATCGGTGGAAGATTAGGACCTTTTTAAAAACCAGTTTGAACCCCCGGGCCATGCAGGGCCAGGCCATCCCTCCTGGCAGCGCGGACACCCTGTTCCTCCCCTTGTCCGTCACCATGGTTCCGATTTTCAGTTGGCGCGGAGAAAACCACACATCGATTTCTTGCGCATGACCGGAGCATTCCTCCCCTGTGTGACTTCGTTTTGCCGAGGCAAACTGGTGTAAACTGCGTGACACCGCTGGCCCCACATTGGGGAGATGGGGCAGTACTTGTGGAGGCTGAGATGGGGTGGTGGTGGAGGAGGGAGGGGCGGAAATGGCGCAGGAGCGCAGTTTTTACACGTGGGGGAAAAAAGCGGGGGCTCCGTCCAAGTTGTTTGGGGTGCCGGGCAGGGAAACACATCACCCAGTGGGGGCCCTAAAGGACATGTCGGGGCCCGACCGTATTACGCTCCAGACGCCGCCTGCCGGACCTTTGGGAAAAACCGATAAACTAAGGACTACCCCCCTTTCTTCTACAAATTAGAAGTGCGGGACTTAAACCTTTTTGGGAAAAAAATTACGGCTTGGAACTCTCCTCTCGGTCGGGACAAGCCATTATTTTTCCCGAATGGGGCAGAGTCCACCATTTTGGGAAAGGGGGGGGACTGAGTACCAACAACTTGGACAGGAGCACGTCATGCTCCACCTTAGGAGGGGGGACGCATACTGTTTGTCTCTTTACAATCGCCTCTCAAAAGACTGCTGGCGCCCTGATAGCGAGGGGCAGGACATCTGGGCCGGGAGAGGGGTTCAAAGAGAAAAAGCTGCCTTCGAGAGGGGGGAGCCTTTGACTGGCTGAAAGGCATGCGTGCCACTGGCCGCTGCTGCGCTGCACGGGAGGATGGCCACCACATCTACCCCGTTTTCCCCCCAGGCCACCGATGGTGACGCTGCAGGGTTTTTACGCAGGCCTTGTGCCAAACGTTAGCTCCCGGCCACGCTTCACTTTTCCCCCAAAAAATTTCTACTATACCCATATTGGGCCCCCTCCCCCGGGTGTCTTAGCAAAGAACTGCCCCACCGCCGAGTACTGTTTTTTTAAACCCCCAACCTCCGCACGAGTAAAATACGCCGCCGCGCCTTCGCTGAGCCCCTTGCCCTACTTCTTGGGGCCTGCGAAGCGGGTTTTTCACCCCGTGGCCGTTGGCCCCGACCTCAACTGCTGCTTTACCCTGCTGACTCACGGCCACCAACCCACTTTTCGGGTGCGCCGCTGCCACGCGCAAACTGACCCCTCTTCTCCTGAAGATGATGAAGCCCTTGCTTCACCCGCTCCCAAGTGCGGCGCTACACACATCTTTTGTGTTTCATCGTCACTACTTCCCATCACCGGGCTTGGGAAGCCGGGGGACCTCTCACCCAAAAGACCTCCCATGCCCTCTCCACATCTATACTTTGCCGCCAAAGCAAGAAGCTGGGGATATTGGCCCCCTTTCTTTTGCTGCCATAGCTGCTGACTGCCCTCCTCAAATTGTTCTCCCGCTATAAGTGGCGTGACCCAGACCACAAGAAATCCCTGGCTGAGGGGAAATGGGTGGACGAGGCGGGCTGGGACATTTAGGGGCCCTGACCCGCCCCGGCCAGCCCAAATAAGTTTTGTTCTGAGGTTCCCACCGCTCTTGGCTGGGGTTTTCAGATGTCATCTGGGAGGAAGAGGGTGACCTACAACCAACAAAAACCCTTTTGGGTTGCTGACAACACACGGGCCCTAGATGACGCGGCAGTTTTGGCCCCACCGAGGACCCCTGCGCGACGTCCCCTTGCTGTGCTGCAACC
>JAODAL010036497.1:0-41594 GCA_025379985.1 Phyllomedusa bahiana
TTAAAAAAAGCTATTGCAGTCAATGTCTACACTAATCTTGGTGAACTTTTCCAGTATTCTTATGACTTGTCTGTGTTCGCCCGCGGGGGCCCCCTCCTCCGCTCCCCCCCGTGACTTTACACCAGTAGCTGCTCCTAAAAAATTCTCGACCTAACACCATAAAATCGTCCAATCTCTGATCTAACTAACTGGTAATGATCACAGCTAACAGTAGAGCTTTCTCTGTGAACAAATAGAATAATTTCGCTGAGCTGTTTGGACACAGGCAGAGCGCACGTACTCCTGCTATGAGACGCTGAGAGACACTGATCATGAACAGGAAGGGCTGTTCTATGTAAAACGAGGTCATGGGATTTTTCCAGCCAATCGCAACCATACACATCCCAGTCATGACGTCGCACACACATCTCACCCTGCTCTATTCTGTAAGCTGATTTGCTGGCCGCCAAAATGACAGGAAGCGCCGAAAATGGCGCGATATTAATAGATGATGCACAGATTTTAACCTAAATTATCGCATGATCTAAAAATTTCGATCAACATAAAAACTGTGCCGATTTCAACTTTGTCGATAATAATCGCTCAACACTACCCCTTTGTGTAATATGTATTGGTATTTTCTTCTTATATAGTCAAAAGATGTTTTGCTCACCTTGTGCTTCTGGTCAGCACAACTCACCCCAAGCCTCTCCTGGTGTGTAAAACAGGTTGCTCAGTCTGGCTCTTCCACCACAATCCCTTTAACCCTCTTATTTACACCCAACCTTCCCTTTCCTTATAGAGATTGGGGGTGGTATGATCATTGCACTAGTTTATTTTGCTCTTGTTTAATGCAAGTGTCATGTTTATCAAGAGTTACACATTGTCAATGGAGAGAAGAACTGAACCTTCTTCTCCTGCCCAAGGGCAGCCTCAGGGGTTTTCTAAATGGTCTATTTTCTAGGGAGTTACATTGCTCATATGTAACATAAGTGGTTGAGTATTATTCTTAGAATCTGAAAATCAGAAGTCGTGACTATTACTTTTCGATAAACTCTCTCATACAATTATAATAAGAAATGTATATGTGTCATTAAGAACACAAGTCAGCTATTTGCTAACGATAACCCAATTTGCAATCTATGTCACCTCTGAGAGTTCAACCAATAGGGATTTCTGTGTTTTAGCTATCATTTGTTTAGCTGATAAAAAAATGAAGGTAATGAGCTTCTGTTTAAATCTTTTCATGTTGGCAAATTTCTCATGCAGTACTTCCCATGGGTCTATGCATATTAATATTCAAAACAGAAAAACATAATTTCAAAAACATAAGACTCCAAATGTGTGACCTTTCATGCAACTGAAGCAGGTGCAAAACATACCCCTTCTTATCCTCCATTATAGCACTGAGGAAAAATAAAAATGTAAAAGTTTTTTTATTACATATATATTTTATGGCTAATAATGCTAAATTCTAAAACTTTAGTCTAAAAAAAGTTTCAGCAATTCTAAAAAGAAAAGCCCCAACACAATGTTTTAAACATTATATATATTTTTATATCCAAAAAGGTTGAATTGGGGACTAATAAAAGCCAAAAATTTTAATGTACAGTAGTAAGTGGCGCAGGCAGCATGATGTACAGATGTTATCACACCTCCTGCACCACTATGTCTCCTAGGCCAAAAGTCTTAGACCTAGGAAACATTGTCATGACATCACAACCTTACACCGGATTCAAGCTCCTGGCACTATTCTTCAGAACAAGGAGAGGTGATCCTTTTTTAAAAAATATTCATACATTTTTTAACATCCAGAAGGCATCTATTTCTACGTAAAGAGAGCCGATATAGCTAACTACAGGGGGTCTTTATACCTACCTACAGATGTTCTACCTACCTACAGGGACCCATATATTTACCTACAGGAGGGTTATAAACTTACCTACAGGAGATCTACATACCTATATAACAGGAGACCTATATACAGTAACTACCTACAGGGGGCCTATATACCTACCTACAGGGGCTACCTACGTAAAGGGGGACTATATTAAAACTTTCAGGGAGCCTATATTCCTACCTACTAGGAGCCTATATACATACATACCAACTCTAGGACCTCTATACCTACCTACCCATTTAATTTTGGGCCCGTATACCTGCCTAATGGAGGAGTCTATATACCTACCTACTGGGGGACTTATATACTACTTAAATACTTAGTGGGGGGCCAAGATACCTAGCTATCTACCTAATGGGGGACCAAACTAACTACCTCTTTGTGGGCTTATAAATCTACCTACCTAACCAGGCAGGAACTATATACCCACCTAATTGGAGGCTTATACACGTTTCCAATGGGTGGCAAACCTACCTGTCTAATTGGGAACTATCTACCTAAAATGGGGTCTACTTGTCTGCCTACCTAATTTTGGAGGCTTACCTATCTTAAAAATTGGGGGCTTACTTAACTATGGAATGGGGACACTAAACAAGATTAAAACTTGTCTAACTTGGACTATATATGCTCTTTTTTTCTGTTCATATACACTTTCTGGTCCACCATGGGATTTTTTCTGTTTGGCACATAAATACAGTCTATGCTTACCCTATATAATCCTTTATACTTCTGTGGACCTATCACAGTATAGGTCAGGATACTTTTTATTAAGATATACATTTAGATATCAGAAATGGAGGCCCAAAATATGATGTACATGAGGTATAAGATTTCGTTTACCTATTGAAACGTCGCGCGCCTGCGCTTACTGCCCGCCTGTCCAGCTGGACGCTCCAGCCGTGCTCTCCAAGAAGTGAGAGGAGAGGTTATACTATGCTGTTGCAAGAGTGACTTTTACCTACCATTCATTTGGAAAGTCGGATCACCGTGCGTTCTGCTACTAAGCGCAAGTAAACTTTCCCTGTTCTATGTTTAAGCTGTTTTGCTACCAATTGTTACAATAAATTCTATGCACTTTAAGTAGTATCTACTCATTGTATGCACATGGTCTAATATGGAAGGAGTTGCAGATCTCCTTACTGGGTGATTGGTGATGCCGACTCTATCCATATAGCTACCAGCACAAATGATTGGACAGAGGATATGTGCCATACATGAAAGACTCACCAGTAAAGCCAGGCATTAGCTGAGATAAACACATTTATGTACTAAACATAATTGCTCCGGGAAAGTAAACAAATGCCATCTGGTACCACCAAAGTACCAGTGCTAGAGCTTTGGGTATTTTAAAGAAAAGTAATTTTTATTTTGTTTTTATTTTCCAAAATTTCCTGCAAATATTTTAATTTCTTAAAGTGTAAATCAATTCCTTTAAGAGCCAGAGATTTTTGTTACTATATTAGTATACAATTTCCCTGTTATATTTTCCCACAATCACTGTCCATTTAACCCTAAATTACATTACAATGTGTCATATGTTGAGCTAAGGTTGATTAGTTTCATGACTACATTTTGAATTGAATGGTAGTTATTATATGCCTGACACCCATGGAATCATTTCCATCCATTACAGAAAACTTAGCCAAATTAATTGAGTCATGATCTCACCTTTTATTATGTATTCATATTCATTGATTCTACAGAGGGTAAAAATATTCAACATTTATTCCTTTTTCCGCATTGACTCAAAATTAAGACATATACATAATAGAGTAGAGGTAATATCGTGGTGCCCATTGAAAAGCATTGAAAAAGTTAAGATAAAATTCTTAATTCTTAATTTTATGGTGTATTATCTGTGTCAAGCAGTGATTTAGCTAGAATGGTCACAGCGAAAACACTTGTTACAGGTGCCCTGAGCCCCCTCCCCACACGGTCCACAGTCACCCCTCACCACACAGCTGCATTGCTAGGTCATATAGACCTAGCGAGGCAGCGATTGCAGCCACTGCCTGTACGGTGCAGGCAGCAGCTGAGGCAGAACGGCTAGTTTAGCCCCCTGGAGGCAGCGGTATGATGTCATCATGCCACTGCCAAGACCATGCCCTAAGTCTGTGGCTACACTTAGGCCCTAGTAGACGTAATGCTGCCCTCTCTGGACTCAATGAAGTGTTCAGCGGGAGAATAGGGTAAGGTAAGTGTTTTTTTTTTTTTACTTTTAACAGGGGGCCCTGTATAACTACCTACCTACTGGGGGCAACTATACAGTGGGGGAGCTATATAAATATCTACCTACCTACTGGGGGGACCCTGTATACCAACCTATCTACTGGGGAACCCTATGTACCTACCAATTAGGGGGCCCTATAAACCTACCCACTGAGAAGACACTATATACAAGCCTACTTGTCTAGTGAGGGGTGTTATACAGCTACCTAATGAGGAACTATATACCTCTTCACCTAGTAAGTAGATATGTATACTTACTAAGTGGACCTATTTACCTACATTCTGAGGGTACCTATATACCTACCCACAATGAGGGGCATATATATTTACTTATCTTCTGAGGGGCCTGTATAGCTACATCATGGAGGCCTACCTATTTACCTTCTCATCTCCCTATGTAATGGGGGGTTTACTTACCTAATGGGGACTTACATATCTATGTACATAATGGGGACTTTGTCTACCTGCTTACTATATACAAATGAGGGCCCTATGATCATCTTGAGGCAATTTCATTGGTTGGGTTACAAATACTGTGCAGGAAACCAAGGGAGACATTATTACCATTACGGACACTAGCAATGGGGAGTATGCACAGTGGTAAGAATTGGGAAATCCCTGAAAAGTGAGGAGCCTAACGTGTGTGATAGATTCTGAAGGGACACGTTGTGGCTGGAAGAAGATTTCATGGTGGTCTAGACCGGATGGAGAAGAAAAGGGAAAGGGAACGACTCATCAGAGAAAACTTCAGCTGTGAGTCTCTGTGTAACTGCACTGTAATCACTTACGAGTATATGCCTGCTATCTACACTGCTATCTACCACTATATGGCTAAAGTAGGATGGTAATAGTGTAATGGTTCAGTAACATTACGATTTTGTTATTTTTTTATTCAGTCTCTTTATGGTGGGGATAGGTGGTCATGATGTAAGGGTATTATTTGGTCCTTTTATATTGTTGTTATTGGTATTATAGGTATTGGAATATTGATTTGATGAGTAACAGTATGGTGGTATTAGCCATTATATCTTAGTAATGTGTGGTGGTATTATTTGGTCCTTGTATATTGTTGTTATTGGTTTTATTGGTCTTGGTATACTGGTTTGGTCTGTATGAGTCACTATATAGTGGTGACATGTGGTGAATTTGACATGTGGTGGTATTTTTTGGCCCTTATATACATACTGACAGGCAGAATACAGATTGTACGTAAATTAAACAGTACGGTGTAAATTCCAACAAAAACTAAATCCAAAAAACAAAGGCACACTTGCAATTGCATTTTTTTTCCTGTTCACCCCACAAAGAATTTATTTCTGGAGGGTAATGGAGGGCTATAACTGAAATAGACACTAGCTCTACTATCTCTACAGCTCTCTTCTTAAGAGTCTATTAGCATATTTTACATTCCCATTGGGGCATTGCATGGTCTATAAGTTTCCCTTAACTCTTATTGTGCTTTCCTCAAGAAGAAACTTTACCTCTATAGAGTGACATTCAAATCTATGTTGTTGTAGGGGAATTGGAGCTTCGTATCTGAAAAACCAAGTATATAATTTTGGACCTAAAAACCCTGCAATGATAAAAGGTGGAGATTAATTTGAAATGTACTCATGTGTTAGTAAGAAGTTCTGATATGTCCTTTATCTTGCAGTATATGCAATGATATTGGCTAGTGAACACCAATGCATTGAGGTTTCACTGACATGTACTAGTGTGTTAGGGAGACTAAGTACATTTATATTGAATTAATTAAATGAAACTGTATAAGAAGGCTTTATTTCCTGAACAAATAGCATAACAAAGGATAGTCATGGGTAGTGGAAATATCAACACCACTAAAGTAACCATAATATCTAAGCCTGTAATCATGTTGAACATTCAGTATCCTGGGTTACTATACCTACAGCAACTATTCATTTATTTTGTTCCTTGTCATATTTAAGCTCTCATGAGTAAACCGGAATCAGACCAAGAAGATACAGTAGCCAATTAATGAAAAAAATAAATGTGATTATAAAGAACTTCCTTCCCAGGGAGCCAGAGGAAGCAGGTACATTTCCATTGAAAATCCCATGAACCAGAGACATTTCTTTGTCATTTACCACTATAACTTACTATATGACGTCTGCCTACAGTATACAGGGAATAAAAACGAGCAATAGATATTAAAGCAGAAACACATTAACAGGTAACTAGTATCTAGGGCGCTAGGAGGTAATCTTTAGGCAGGTGCTATATAATTAACTCAAAGATGATTCTTCATCAGGATTTTAGGATTATTATTATTATTCAATGATTTCATTTGATTTCCATGATTAGTACATGGGAATTCATGAAACTTGATGTTATATTTCATCGGCCTGTAGTTCTTCTATTCCTGCTTGCAGTTTCTGTGAAGATTTCCTGAAATCTTATATTCTCCATGAAATGCAGACAGGGAAGGAGAGAAAGGAGATATAGTTGCACTTCAAAAGTAAGCTCTACCTTAATGAATCTGTGATAATGCAAGGCGGGAAAGGGGGGGCAGGAGACATCAGAACAGAGAAAATTTTGTAACATAAAGTGAGTGAAGGAAAAAGCCCAAAGTTTATGGTTGGTGTATCTGCTAGATAAGTTTTAGGGGCATATGCTGAACATTTTTACATAGGTTAGGGCAGTATGCATGACCAAACTTTTTATCTATAATAAATAGTATAGATGACTACACTTTTTAATACATACAGTAGGCAGCATATTAGGTTGTATAACATTTATGGACCCAATGGGCCTAATAAAATATTTTTCTGGGGTCTGGAAAAATGAATTAAGGCTGATGGGACTAGATCCATTGTAGTTGGAGGAGACATGAATTCTGCTATTAATTGGAGAACTGAGAACCTCAATTTTTTTCATGTATCCTAGTTAGCAGTAATGCTTTTTCCAAATTTCCTATATCCCATTTGACGGTTTCCTTAGTCCATTAATGTGCCACTGTTTTTTGAATTTGAAAATGTCTATATGAATTGCTGCCACACCAGTGTGGCATTTGTTTTTTCAAACAAAGTTTTTCCATGTGCAAAACCAATGTTGTTTTTGATTATATGTAGGGAGGGTGGTAGTCTCCATTTTGTGGTGTTTGCATCCCACCCACTTCCCCAGGTTTTAATCAGTGCAGTGTTCTTTGAAGCAGGTATCTTCGCTCCTAAAGTATGAGTCTGAACAGGACCTAATAGAGGGAAAAAAATAGCGTAGGACCCACCTGCACTTGATGTCCCCTTGATGATTGTGAGGTGGGCTTTAAACATTTTTGGCCCAAAAGGGGTGAAATGAGAAACCCTCAATTTTTTTCATGTATCCTAGTTTTGCAGTAATGCTTTTTCCAAATTTCCTATATCCCATTTGACGGTTTCCTTATCCATAATGTGCCACTGTTTTTTGAATTTGAAATGTCTATATGAATTGCTGCCACACCAGTGTGCATTTTTTTTTCAACAAAGTTTTTCCATGTGCAAAACCAATTGTTGTTTTTGATTATATGTAGGGAGGAGTGGTAGTCTCCATTTTGGTGTTTTGCATCCCACCACTTCCCCAGGTTTTAAATCATGCAGTGTTCTTTGAAGCAGTATCTTCGCTCCCTAAAGTATGCAGGTCTGAACAGGACCCAAATAGAGGTAACAATAGCGTAGGACCCATCCCGCACTTAGGTCCCCTTGATGATTGGGAGGTGGGCTTAAGCATTTTTGGCCAAAGTGTGAACTTTAGAACCTCAATTTTTTTCATGTATCCTAGTTAGCAGTAATGCTTTTTCCAAATTTCCTATATCCCATTTGACGGTTTCCTTAGTCCATAATGTGCCACTGTTTTTTGAATTTGAAATGTCTATTAAAAATTGCTGCCACACCAGTGTGCATTTGTTTTTTCAAACAAAGTTTTTTTCCAATTGCAAAACAATTGTTGTTTTTGAGTATATGGAGGGGGGAGTGGTAGTCTCCCTTTTGGTGTTTGCATCCCACCCACTTCCCCAGGTTTTAAATCATGCAGTGTTCTTGAAGCAGGTAATCTTCGCTCCCTAAAGTATGCAGGTCTGAACAGGACCTAATAGAGGTAACAATAGCGTAGGACCACCCGCAATTGATGTCCCCTTGATGATTGGGAGGGGGGCTTAAGCATTTTGGCCAAAAGTGTGAACTGAGAACCTCAATTTTTTTCATGTATCCTAGTTAGCAGAATGCTTTTTCCAAATTTCCTATATTTCCCCTTTGATGGTTTTCCTTGTCCATAATGTGCCCCTGTTTTGAATTTGAAATGTCATATGAATTGCTGCCCCACCAGTGTGCATTTGTTTTTTCAAACAAAGTTTTTCCATGTGCAAAACCAATTGTTGTTTTTGATTTATGTAGGGAGGAGTGGAGTCCCCCATTTTGGTGTTTGCATCCCACCCACTTCCCAGTTTTAAAACAGTGCAGTGTTCTTTGAAGCAGGTATCTTTGCTCCCTAAAGTATGCAGATCTGACAGGACGCAATAGAGGTAACAATAGCGTAGGACCCACCTGCACTTGAGGTCCCCTTGATGATTGGGAGGTGGGCTTAAGCATTTTTGGCCAAAAGTGTGAAAATGAACCTCAATTTTTTTCATGTATCCTAGTTAGCAGTAATGCTTTTTCCAAATTTCCTATATCCCTTTGACGGTTTCCTTAGTCCATAATGTCCACTGTTTTTTGAATTTGAAATGTCTATTATGATTTTCTGCCACACCAGTGTGCATTTGTTTTTTCAAACAAAGTTTTTCCATGTGAAAAACCAAATTTTTGTTTTTGATTATATGTAGGGGAGTGGTAGTCTCCATTTTGGTGTTTGCATCCCACCCACTTCCCAGTTTTAAATCAGTGCAGTGTTCTTTGAAGCGGTTTTCTTCGCTCCCTAAAGTATGCAGGTCTGAACAGAACCCAATAGAGGTAACAATAGCGTAAGACCCACCTGCACTTGAGGTCCCCTTGATGATTAGGAGGTGGCTTAAGCATTTTTAGGCCAAAAGTGTGAGCTGAGAACCTCAATTTTTTTCATGTATCCTAGTTAGCAGTAATGCTTTTTCCAAATTTCCTATATCCCATTTGACGGTTTCCTTAGTCCATAATGTGCCACTGTTTTTTGAATTTGAAATGTCTATATGAATTGCTGCCACACCAGTGTGCATTTGTTTTTTCAAACAAAGTTTTTCCATGTGAAAAACCAATTGTTGTTTTTGATTATATGTAGGGAGGAGTGGGAGTCCCCCATTTTGGTGTTTGGGATCCCACCCACTTCCCCAGGTTTTAAATCAGTGCAGTGTTCTTTGAAGCAGGTATCTTCGCTCCCTAAAGTATGCAGGTCTGAACAGGACCCAATAGAGGTAACAAAAAGCGTAGGACCCACCTGCACTTGAGGTCCCCTTGATGATTGGAGGTGGGCTTAAGCATTTTTTGGCCAAAAGTGTGAGCTGGAACCTCAATTTTTTTCATGTATCCTAGTTTGCAGTAATGCTTTTTCCAAAATTTTCCCATATCCCATTTGACGGTTTCCTTAGTCCATAATGTGCCACTGTTTTTTGAATTTGAAATGTCTATATGAATTGCTGCCACACCAGTGTGCATTTGTTTTTTCAAACAAAGTATTAATTGGAGAGAAGATAGGAAAAATTACCCCTCCAATTTATCAATGTTCTCTACTGGACCTGAGGGCAAGTGATTAACACCCTTTCTAGCACATACAGGCTTACATGACAGTTGGAGCGAAATCAACCCTGATGCTTGTGATTTTCTTTCTTCTCCCAGGCCCATTTGTCTTGGTTCAGACTAGATTACTTGTTCCTGTCTGGTGATCTGCAACATAGCGTGATGGAGCCAAAGATAGTGGAGATGGTCATTTCTGACCACTCTCCAGTTTTGGTGATATTGATGGATTCCTTCCTTAAAGGAAACAATTTTATATGGAGATTCCATTCTATTATATATGGCAGCAACTGACGCTTTTCATGACTTAGTGAAGGGATGGTAGATGGAATATGCTAGTGCAAATAGAGAACATAAAAATGACCAATCACCCTACTGGGCAACTGCCAAGGCAGTCCTGAGGGGATGAGTTATTGCATACACTGCCTCTTACAATCATAAAGTGGAGGAGGACTTCAAGTATGTATCGCTTAAAGATAGGGAGGCTTATTCCGCCTTTCAATCCCAACCTACCAGTGACAATAAGTTGACTTGACAGGTAGTTGGAAGGGATTTTCACTTATGGAATGAACGAAAAGAGAAGACTTACAGAGATATTTTGACTACAGACTTTTTTAGATTTGAAAAGAAATCAGAGTAGCCACTCTGGGCACATCACGCATTCCATCTTTAAAAATTGACATGGGTTTGGTCACCTTTGATCCTTTTCAGGTCAATTTAGGCCCTTGTGATTTTTATCAATCTTTGTATTCAGCATTTACAGGATATCAGTCAATTAATGAAGGTCAGACTTTTTGGAAAGAATAAATGCACAGTCTCTCAGACAAACAGAGAAGGATCTTAAGTGCTAACATTATGAACGAGGAAGTACAATTAACAATTAGTTATTTAGACATAGGGAAGGCCTGGTTGAAGAGGTCTCTTGGGAGACATATATAAAATACTAAAGGAACGGGTCACTCCAGTATTGAACAACTTATATAATAACATTCTTACAATTGTCAAGGTTAGGCCAGAATCATGTAAAGCAAATATTAGGATCCATCCACACAGACAGCTTTTTGGTCCGATTTTCAGTTGGTTTTCGGATTTGAAAACCGTCTGAAAACTGACTGTCAACCATTCACATAGAGTTTGATGAAAAGCCATTCAGTAGTCCACAGTCGCCACTGTCATTCTGAAAAACTTGCTCAATCTTTATGTAGTGCAAAAATTCTTTTTTTCAGATTCTCAGAGAGTTCTGTGCCATGAGCTATCATGTTGAACTTCCAGTGCCTAGTATGAGAGAGTGTGAGAGAGCGATGACACCAAATTTAACCCACCTACTCCCTATTAACACCTGAGACCTTGTAAGCCTCATGAATCACATGACACAGTGTAGGGAAAATGGCAAATTGTGCCCAATTTGTCCATTTTCATTTAGGGATGTACTCACTTTTGTTGCCAACAGCTTAGACATTGATGGCCGCAGGCATTTTGTAATGCGCCTAATATTGGAGTGCGCCTGGTTAAAAATATAGTGAACAGGGCTGTACCAGTTTCTGGGCTGAAAAGACTCCAGATTTCTGGCGCAGCCCTGTACATACATATCGCTCCTAGTGCTCATTCGAGAAATATGTTGGGACACCGTTTTCAAGGGACTGTATCTCAATAGCAACCACCATTGGAAGTCCAAAACATGATGTGGATGGGACATAAATTGCTTCTAATACTGCACAACTATGAAATCTTCTATCAAAATACATCAGTTAACTTTAAGGAATAAAACAAATCTGTATAACGAAATGCCTGAAAACTCCATGTACTACTAGGAACTATGATCATATGTATATCTTTTGGTTGTAGTATCTCTGCTGTCCTTGTAAGCAGTTTGTTTCTATGGTGAGCACTTGGACTAGTGAGAGAGAAAAGTGAAACTTGAACATGTTTATCTAAATGGAAAAATGCAGTATATCTATCTATCTATCACAAAGCAGCTCTATTATACCTCAAAAAACACTTATTTCAGGTGCAGCAGAGCTCAGTCTGTCATGAGTCACTTTGATATCATTCAAATTACTTGTTGTTTTATATGGGATTCTATGGATCACTATTATATATTGCTACTAATATCGTACCATCAGGACTGGAACAATGAATTTTGGCGCCTTGGGCAAACAGGCAAAATGATGCCCCTTTCCATGTTTCTGACCTGATGCAAGGCATCTTCCACTACACCAGCCCCCAGCTAGCTGAAGTGGGTAAAAAAAACACAAATTTTTTCTAAGGTGAAGCATAAAGTACATGTTATTTTTATTCTGTGGGTGGGTATGATTCTGATGGGGGTTTTTTTCTGTTCTTTAACTGGCTTTGCAGTAGGATTTTCTGAGAATAATTTTTTTTTTGCAGACTGAAGTTTGATTTTCACTGGTAGCATTTTTGGATACATGTGACTTCTCGATCACTTTTTATACCAATTTCTGAGACAGCAAAGTAACAAAAAAAAGACACAATTTTGGAGTTGTTTGTTTTTTTTTTATTTTGTTTTTGCATATAGGATATTTAAGATTATACATCAATAAATTGGACTTTTACAAATGATGCCAATACTAATACTGATACCAATGATACTAATTCTTCTTATTGTTTCTTACTTGTATAATGGAAAAAAGGGGGTGTTAAACTATATATATATATATATATAGTTGAAACCGGAAGTTTACATACACTATATAAAAAGACACGTATGCATGTTATTCTCACTATCTGACATGAAATCAGAATAAACCTTGCCCATTTTCGATCATTAAAGATTACTAAAATTATTTATATTTACCAAATGAATAATGAGAGAGAGAATCTTTAAGGCATTTTTATTACTTTCTGCAAAGTCAAAAGTTTACATACATTTCATTCGTATTTGGTAGTATTGCCCTTTAACTGTATGACTTGGGTCAAATGTTTTGGATATCCTTCCACAAGCTTCTCACAATAGTTGGTGCAACTCAACCATGTTTGTATGTCACCTTGCTCGCACCTGCCTTAACAGCTTAATAGGTACATTTACAATAGTATTTAGATAAGTGCTGTGTGATGTTCACTCCATCCTTACGCCAGTTAGTAACCAGTTTAGCAGACCCATTTCTGCCCAAGCTTTAACTTCATGGCTGATGTCTTGAGATATTGCTTCAGTATTGCAACATAGGGCCACATGTATGAAAACTGTCTAGGTCTAAAACTCATTTTGTTACCCATAGCAACCAATCAGAGCGCCTCTGTAATTTTTCCAGAGCACTATTTGAAATTAATGGGGCACTCTGGTTACTATGGGCAACAAAGGGAGTTTTAGACCTAGACAGTTTTCATACATATGCCCCATAATCTTTTGTCTTCATGCTGCCATCTATTTTGTGCACCAGTCCCTCCTGTATCAAAACATCCCCACAACATGATGCTGCCATCGTGTGTTGCACAGTTGGGATCTAGGGATGAGCGATATTATTGCCAAAAGTTGAAATTGGCACGGTTTTTAGGCTTATCGGAAATTTCCGATCACGTGATAGTTTAGGTGACAATCTTACAATTAATCTATAACTAAAGCACCATTTTCAACGTTTCCTGTCATTTTGACGGCCAACCAATCAGATCCGAGGATAGAGGGGGGTGAGGAGGATGCACAACGTCACCACTTTGCGGTGTATGGATCTCATTGGCTGCAAAAATCGCGTGACCTCGTTTTATCTATGCAACTGCAGCTCATTCTCGGTCTATGCCACTTCACAGCAGGACATGTCTGTCTGCGTTTAAACCAATAGCTGTACTAACAGCTCTGAGAGATAGTCTCTTCTAATACATGAAACCATCCCCCTACCTACAGCTTAGAATAGAGTTAGATTAGAAAATTTCACTTCTTATTTCGTTAGAGAAAGTTTTAAGGATATCTACTGGTGTGTGTAGCCGCAGGGCTGTGGGGGGAGGTGGGGCAGCAGGAGAGGCTTTTGAAAAGAAGGGAGATATTTTGCAGCTCAGTGTGTTCTGTGATCTTGAATTGAAAAAGAATAGTTTTTTACCACTTTTGCGTCTGTAGTCAGTGGTGCGATGGCTGCCATATTAGTCCATATAACATTTAAATACTCTTATTGCAGTTGATGCGTCTGTTTGCCGCAAAGAGCTCAGTTGTACACATATTGTGTTATACATATTTGATAGTAAATTACGCTTGTTTTCAGTGGTGTGAAGGCCGCCATAATAATCCATATAACATTTAAATAATCTTATTGCAGTCCGTGCGTCTGTTTGCCGCAAAGAGCTCAGTTGTACGCATATTGTGTTATACATATTTGATAGTAAATTACGCCTGTAGTCAGTGGTGCGAAGGCCGCCATATTAATCCATATAACATTTACAGACTCCTTTTTCCAGCACTTTTTAATCTGTGGGTCAGACAGGTTTAAGGGTCATGCTGCGGTCCAGGACAGGGATAGTCAATGTCCAGTTCAACTAAAATGGTGGTTCAAAGACTCCTTCTCCCAGCACTTTTTAATCTATGGGTAATGCTGATTTAAGGGTTATGCTGCGGTCCAGGACAGGCATAGTCAATGTCCAGTTCAACTAAAATGGTGGTTCAAAGACTACTTTCTTCCGGGACTTTTTAATCTGTGGGTCAGACAGGTTTAAGGGTCATGCTGCGTTCCAGGACAGGGATAATCAATGTCCAGTTCAACTAAAATGATGGTTCAAATAATTCTGCCTTCTGCTACTTTTTAATTTGTGGGTCATGGAGGTTTAAGGGTCATGTTGTAGTACAGGAAAGGGATAGTGAATAGTCTGTGACTTTTTTTCTGTGACTCTTGTTGCCTAATTTTCTTTCCTAAGATGTAGCACATATCCTGTTTCCTGTTTTGGATGTTAATTCCAGCTTCTCCACCCCTGTTTGGGTGTAAGAATGAAGCTGTTGTTCCTCTCCCATAGACTTTAATGGTCATCAGTGATAATCTGTTATTGACTATCGACATGATAATTGCCGATATCGACTCGATAATGATAGTTAACACAAACGCTCATCACTATTGGGATCTAGTGTTTAGGCTTCCAAGCTTCTCCCTTTCTCCTCCAAACATAACACTGCTCATTTTGGCCAAACCGTTTCGTCAGACCACAGGAAGGGTCTCCAAAAATGTAGGTCTTTGTTCCTGTGTCTATTTGCAAACACTAATCTGGATTTTATATGTTTCTTTTGGAGTAATGGCTTCTTCCTGGCAGACTGACTTTTCAGCCCATGTTGATACAGTACTCGTTTCACTGTGGATAAAGACACAATCTTACCAGCTTTCGCCAGCATCTTCACAAGGTCTTTTGCTCTTGTTTTTGGGTTGATATGCACATGTCGGACCAAAGCACATTCACCTCTGATACACAGAACCTGTCTTCTTCCTAAGTGGTATGATAGTTGGACATTTCCATCTTGTTTGTGGTTGCGTATCATTGTTTGTATAGATGAATAAGACACCTTCCGGTATCTGGAAATTGTATCCAGACTTGTGCACGTCCACAATTCTCTTCCTGATATCTTGGCTGATTTTTTTAGACTTTTCCATGATATTCCACACTGAAGCAGTATATTTCTGGTGTGCCTTAAAAATACATCCATCAGGTGTGTCTCTAACTCTCTAAATGTCTCTAAATGTTTCCAATAAATCAGAAGCTTCCAAAGACAGGACATCATCATATGGGCTGTCCCAAATAGTTTAGAGGCATAGTAACCCTAGTGTATGCAAACTTTTGACTTTTCAGAAAGTAATAAAAATGCCTTAAAAATTATCTTTTTCTAATTATTCTGGCATTTGGGAAATGTAAATAATTTTGGTAATCCTAACTGACCTAACACATTGGCGATTATCGACTATCGGCAATCGACATGGTAATTGCCGATATTTGTTATCTAACCGATAACGATTGTAACTTTAATCGCACATCACTAGTTACAGGTTGACTTATGGGTAGCTATGAGTCGACTGTGTTACAGAATAAAAAGGGTGGCACTTACGTCTGTCCTCCTCATTTATTTTCAGAAAGTAATAAAAATGCCTTAAAAATTATCTTTTTCTAATTATTCTGGCATTTGGGAAATGTAAATAATTTTGGTAATCCTAACTGACCTAAAACAGGTAAGGTTAATTCTGTTTTCATGTCAGATAGTGAGAAAAACATGCATATGAGTCTTTTTATATAGTGTATTTAAGCTTCCGATCTAAAAAAAAAAAACTATATATATATATATATATATATATATATTATTGTATGTGTGTGTGTGTGTGTGTGTGTGTGTGTGTACAGTTCTACAGCAGTGATTGGAGAAGGTTATTAATTGAATCTTCCTTATCTACTAAGCAAAGCAAATCACAACAGTAGTGTATTTGGTTACAACATATATATATACCTTTTGTCTTTATGTGTGAAGCTAAACACTGTGGTGAGAAAACCCCTTTAAATTAAAACAACAACTTGTACTTGTGATTTTTGTCCCTGTAATACTTGAGCACCAGGGGAAGTGAAAACACTTACACAATTCTGCAATTCTTCTATTACACCTTGCCTCTTACAGGGTGTATAAGTGGCAGTAAGATGTGAGCCTTGGAGCCCGGTGCGGGAAATGCTCAGCACACCATAATTGCAACATGGGGGGAGCCGATCTGGAGATGGGAGGAGGTGTCTCTCTCCTGTGTAACTGCTAAGATGTCACGGTTGTGTTAACCACTGAATTAAGCAGTTAAATGGCCGGGACTGGAGTTAGCTCCAGTGCTGACCACTGAAGGCTGTGTATGGAGTGTGCTCATCTGAGACCCCTTATTCATCTTTTGCCCCTCTACTGGCAGACAGAGGTAGGCACCTGAGGCAGCTGCCTATCTCTGCCTACCCATCATCCTGGCCCTGTTTACCATATCACTATTGTATGCAGTGTAGCTACACAGAATAAGAGGGATTGTTGAGAATTACAGAAACACAACTTCTTTTCTTGGCATCACATCCCTATTCAGGCAAGAACATACGAATAGATCATAATGCCCAAACTACAGAAGGCATGACATAGTCACAGTCTACTTCATTACCTTCATTACTACCCTGTTTTCAGAAAAACATCATGTTTTGCTTGGCGCTTGTCCTGCCATTCGTTCCTTTGCTTTTTGTGCCCCAAAAAAATGCTGCCACCAAATGTTCAATTAAAGTCTAAAGTAAAATGTTAGATGTGCTATATACTGAATTTTTTGGGGTTCAAATGTGTTTCTATAATACATTATGCTTTGAGTATGTCACTCTTTCCTGCTTCTGTTTTCAGAAAAATGCATGTTATGAATGTAATAAACTAAAAAAATCACTAAAAATGCTCATAAAAATGCAGTTAAAAAGGCTTTAAATGAAATAAAAAAAAAACTGGAAAAAAAGTCTGTGAATAAGGTCTGTGAATGTGCCGTGGTTTTGTTGGCACATGGCAGCCGCATCATGGGACCCGGACCGTAGAAGCTTTTTCACTTCAATATTCTGGCAATCAATAATGGCTATTACTGATCAGTCACTTACTAAAGATGACTGGGTGGAGTGATTATTGAATCTTGTGTTGAGTGCATCTACTTTACTGAGAGTGCCTTATTCAGAGACCTCAAGCATCAACATAGGGGAAAAAATCATCAAAACCAATCTGATCAATCAGTAACAATTAAGATCTCGCAAGGTAAGGTGATGCCTGCTGTCACATTCTATAGACTGTGCTTTGAAAAATACATGACATGTCTGTACATTTCCAACAAACTCCTAATAGATGGTACACTTAATGTCAAGCCCCACCTTGCTGCAATATTGCAAAAAACACTGCTTTTGCCATGATATTGCAGTATCCATGGCAGTAAACTCTAGCTTGACTTCACTGTGTGAATAAACCCTCTGATTTTGTTACTGCATACATTTGCCAATTGCATCAAAAACACAAGTAGAATATTAAAAAAAAGAAAAACAAAACATTTATTCTTATTAAAAAAAAAAAAAACACAGTGTAAATATGACAATGGATTTCATCAAGCATGTAGTCGCCAAAATAGCGTTCAGATATTGATTGGGTTTTCATATTAAAAATCAGTTAAAGGTAAAAATATCCGGGATTTATTCAATGCAAGCATTTGGAGACATAAAGCATGTGGCATATGCAGAACATGTCCCACCTGACTCCAAGAAAGTTCAGACTTTTATAGCCCAAACCACATCTTTCTTCTGCAAGAATACATCAGCAAATCAATTTAAACCATGAAACAACTAGCTAGTTCCTATTCGCTGGTTTGAACCTTACTTGAGCATATACAGAACACCTCTGGGTGTATCCCTTCTCAAACAAAGAATCTTGCCTAAAGGAGTAATATTTAAATGCATGAATAGAGCTATACATCTAGACCACATGTATCTTTAATTAACAGGCACCATAATGTCTAAAGAGTGAAAGGCCCCCAGTCAGGAAGTCTAAATTCCTTTGTACTTACATCTATGCATTCCTCCAGTCATTATAAAGTGAGAACAAAGAATAGTTAAAAAAATATATAAAAAAATCATATAAATATAAATATATATATATATATATATATATAAATGATAGAAATTACCCTTACAAGCAGTATAGCAATGCTACAGATAGAATGGATACAGTGACACAAAGTTAGTCCATAGCTTATATTCTAAAGTAGAAATATTGTGGGCAATCGATATTCTAGGACTGTGGCATTGTAGCGTTAAGATAGTTATGTAGATTAGATGTACTTAAATTAAGAACTGGTAATCAAGTTCTACAAACCACATCAAATAGAACATAGAAACAGTAATACCAAAGTTGAACCTTCAAATCAGGGCAATAAGGGAAGGATGGGATGGGGAAGACGAAGGTGCTCTGCCATATACTCTCTAACAATCTAAATTAGGGACCACAGAGTTCCATGGCGCCTATGAAGTTGCAAATTTCTGAGCCCGTCCTTTGTGAGTTGCTAGCATTTTTTTCAAAAGTGTAGTTAGTGCTAACCATCTCGATTACCTTCCTAGCAACAGCTAATTTAACCACATTAAGTATGTGTGACACAAGTATTCTATTACAAAAATGGATATTTTTCATTCCTTACAAGAAAAGAGCAAACCATTGTTCACAGAGAAGAAGAATTTAGGTCACTTTGTCTAGTAAATGAAATGCATCATTCCAGAAAGGCTTAAACAGAATATGGTCCTTGAATGTATAAAACAGGGATCTTTGGGATCTACAAGGTCTCCAACAGTACGGTGTTGAAGAGGGATTGATGCAGTATAATCAGAGTAAATGGTGTAGTACCAGCTAGTGAATAGTTCTTGATGTAGTTCACCAGTGTTAGTGCCTGCTGAAGTCTTGTGAGCCCAATGAATCGTTGATTTCCACTGGACATCTGAGTACAACTTAAAGGAATCTTTTTCACAGTTTGAAGTAGAATTTATTTTTTATTTGCTTATGCTTTTGTTTCAGTTGAAAACTGCAAACAAAAAATGCAATGTATAAACCCACCGTTAATTCCAATCATCTTCTAAAGTCTAGTTCACAAGTAGTTGTAACCTTTATGGGCTAAATATTATACATCGGGACATAATATTAATAAAAAGAGCTATACATATCATTTTGTTGACAGTTTTCAAGCAACAGCAGGATATCTATTCTACATTACACAGAAGACATTACTTACATATTACAACAGCAGCAAAGAGGAGGAGATTTTCACATATCTCAACTATATGCTGGAGAAAACCCTTTGGTAGGCGGGGCTAACACCTACACATGAATAAGATTTGAGGGGTAAATGCTCTAAAACTTCAGCATCTTACAGAATAAGGGACACAGTGCTGGAAACAGCAGGTCTGACACTGGCTTGTGCTGTCCTCATCCGGAGGGGCAGAACCTATGTGACAGGTTCCCTTTAAGTTAGCAAGACACCAGAGTAAAGTGCAGCAAATTTATTAAATAGGTGTTTCCATAAACCTGCTTTCTTGTTACAGGTAGGGATGAGCGATATTATCGACAAAAGTTGAAATTGGCACGGTTTTTAGGCTTATCGGAATTTTCCGATCACGCAATAGTTTAGGTGACAATCTTATAGATAATCATTTACTGTTGTGCCTTTTTCAGCGTTTCCTGTCCTTTTGGCGGCCAGCCAATCAGCTCGGAGGATAGAGGGGGGTGAGGAGGATGTACGACGTCACGACTTGGCAGTGTATGGATCTCATTGGCTGAAAAAATCACGTAACCTAATTTTATCTATGCAACTGCATTTCCTGTTCAGCTCATTTTTTGGCTGTCTCTTCACAGCAGGACGTCTCGGCGTCTGAACCACTAGCTCTTCTAACAGCTCAGAGAGACAGACTCTTCTTGTACACAAAACCCTCCATCTAGCTGTAGCTTAGAATATAGTTAGATTAGAGAATTTCCCTTCTTATTTAGTTAGAGAAAGTTTTAAAGAAATCTAGTCGTGTGTCCAGCTGCGTGGGTGCGGGGGGCAGGGGGCGGCAGGAGGAGACAATTTGGAAAGGAGGGGTGATATTGTGTAGCACAGTGTGTCCTGTGACCTTGAATTGAAAAAGCAATGTTTTTTACCACTTTTTGCCAGCAGACCTCTGATAGGAGGTGAAATTGTCTCATTTGTTTTTCCAGTTCTATTGCACTCACTGCGTGTCAGTGTTCCCAAAACCGGCATAACTTATCCCTATAACTTTTAAATAGTTTTATTGAAGTCCGTGCGTCTGTTTGGCGCAAAGAGCTCACTTGTACGTAAATTGTGTTATACACATTTCCTAGTAAATTGTGCCTGTTGTCCAGTGGTGCGGACTGCCATATTAAATCCATATAACATTTAATTGGTTCTATTGCACTTAGTGCGTCTTTTTGCCGCAATGAACTCAGTTGTACGCAAATTGTGTTATACATATTTCCTAGTAAATTGCGCTTGTTGTCAGTGGGGCAAAACCGCCATATTAATCCATATATATTTAAATACTCTTATTGCAGTCCGTGTGCGGGTTTGCCGCAAAGAGCTCACTTGTACGCAAATTGTGTTATACATATTTCTTCCACCAGACCGCATTTCACAGGTATTTGATAGAAACAATTTTGTTTCTAATCCTAGTTTGCCGGTGGAAATTAGAGGGATTTAAGAATATCTGTGATCTGCTGTCTTTGCAGTACAGTTTCTCAATAAGAGACTGTGAAAAACTCTTCTCTACCCTTTATATGTTTATCTCTATGCACATGGAGCAAACTACAGGTGGTAAGCGAGCAAAGAGGGGTGTAGGACATGCAGGTTTGGGGCTCATGCTGCTGCCCAGGGCAGGTCTAGTCAATGTCCAGTTCAACTAAAATGTAGGTTCAAAGACTACTTTCTCCAGGCACTTTTTATTCTGAGGTTTTATAAAGGGCATCTGTGCTGGTTTTGGGTCATGCCGCTGTATTAGTAAAGGTCTTATTGACAAAAAGCTAATTTGATCCATGTTCCAAATCAAAAGTCAGCAATTTCCTTCAACCCACTTGACAATAGAATGCAGGAATTTGACACAGGCCTCACTGACCAACTGGGGACATCTGTTGGGTCAGCTTTACGTTCTAATGTCACGGTGGTACAACATCAGCAGTAGAATGGTAAGTAGCCGTAGCAGCAGAAGCAAGATTGGAAAAATATATTTTTTAAATAGTCAATTTCTTATTGGGAATGTGTATTCTGAGTGTCCATAAGGAAATTTTTTGGTGGTTTTGGGGTCAAGCTACTTTAAAATGGATGCCTGGGGTGGCAATAGGGCAATATTCCTGTCAGGGGCTGGAATCAAAAAGGGGCCCGGTGATATGTTAAAAATAGGAAGTATTAATGGGTGGGCACCCCATTTGATTTAGCTGCATGTGGCCCTGTCTCTCGCCGCAGCCGCTGTAGCTGAGGCCCTGCCAGCTGAACCTCCGCGCTCCCCGTTTGGACGTTCTTGCTGCCAACTGCACTGCATATATGACAAGTTGTTGGTCCCTGGTGCAAAAAATGATAGGGGTTTCCTGGCAGTTCCCATGTGCCATTTCCAATAGCGGTGTCTTGTTTGTGTGAAAGGGGCCCCATAGCTGCTGGTACCGCTGTACCTGCTGTGGCCACGCCATCCTCATGTTTTCGGTTAGCCATTACACATAATGAATTATTTTAGCCTGTGAATTGGTTTCTGTGACTTTTATAGCCTGATTGTCTTGCCTAAGAGGTAGCACATATCCAGGTTACTGTTGTGGATGTTAATTCCAGCTTCTCATCCCCTGTTTGGGTGTCAGAATGAAGGTGTTGTTCCTCTCCTATAGACTTTAATGGTCATTGGCGATTATCGACTATCGGCTATCGACATGGTAATTGCCGATATTTGTTATCTAACCGATAACGATTGTCAACATAATCGCACATCACTAGTTACAGGTTGACTTATGGGTAGCTATGAGTCGACTGTGTTACAGAATAAAAAGGGTGGCACTTACGTCTGTCCTCCTCATTTATTTTTATGGGAGTTCTGAAAATAACCAAGCGAGTGTACCCAGCTTTATTCAGAACTCCTACAGAAATGAATGGGAAGGATGAGATTTGTGAAAATCTATCATCTCCATTAATTTAAAGCAACGTAGCATAGTGCTAGGGAAATACAGACCACAGTAGCATTCCTAATGCCCAAAATAGGTTTCATGTATTCAAGCTATCTCTGGGAGTATCCTACTGTAGCCTGCATTTTCTCAGCATTTTTTGCTATTTTGGATCTTGTTAATGGTCACTTTATGTAGACTTAGGGTGACATGTCAGAAAATAGGCGCTTCCATGCCAGTTTTACGGCACATTAAATGAGTGCAAATAAACCTGTCAAAAATCTGGCATGTGGTATGCATTGTATAGCATATTTAATGCACCTGATTTTGGCGTATACCAAAAAAAAAAAATGCACATAGCATATCGTTGCTGGCAAATTTGATGCACCTACTTTAGGCGCATTCAAAAGTATCATGCCTGACATAAAATGCACCTAGTTTTGGTGTACAACAGTTAATTTATATGGAGCATATAACGTCAACAGTTTTTGGTGCAAAATACACAAAATAAAATGGTGCAGCCCCAACGGGACATGTCGCCGTTAGTGTTAAACCATATATAGTTAGTCCGTTTATCCTGTATGGTCACCCTAATGGCTTCAATGCAGATACTTTTCTTTTGACCTTGGGTTAAAGAGGTGTTTTGGGACTTAAAAATCCCATTGGTCCACCGGGGTATGATCAAAAATTAAAACTAAAACAAGCATCTTCCCCTCCGTGAAGCTCCCTTTCCATCGTACCTTCATATATTTTTATGTGTGTATATATACTGTATATCTGTATCTCCGACTGTGTCTTAGAAAAAACCTCAGCAAAGTCACAAAAAAAGGCAGGAATCTGTTCTGCTTCCGCATTACCAAGAACGATTGGGAATCATCTTTTAATACTCTGTTAACCTACCTAATTTATTCTGTAGAATTCCAGTCAAGCACAGAATTGTGTTTCTGAAGCTGGGGCAACCCCAAAATTCCTCCATAGTAAACAGAATACATTTCTTCTATGCATTGACCCTATCAACATCTCAAGCTCAGGAGTACAATGCTGGAAATTGCTCTTAACCAATGGGGCAGAATCAATTGCCACAACCTTCAGGGAATCTGACAGGGGCCTCAAGGGTAGGCACAGACGCTTGGTGAAGGAAGCGTCCACAAAATTGGAAGCTGACCTGGAATCCAAAACGGCACTGCCAGATCCACAGATGGAAAGGTACAAAATTTTCACTGGGAGCAACAACTTTCTTGATGCAGTAAGAAATACCTGTTCGCATAAGTGACCTTACCGCAAATCATCTAGGCACTGGAGTTTTCCGGCCTGGTTTTCATTTTGAGGCACTCATAGATGAAGTTGCCTTCCCTGTCACAGTAGTAACACAGTCCCTGGATGTGACGGGAGCTCCTACGGTCACTGGCAGTGACCGCCGAAGAAGCCCTCATCTGCATAGGCTCCTCAGGGGGTATCTCAGTGATGGCAAATTCTGGGGTAGCAGTGAAGCGGACCAGCAGGGTGGAGCGGACCAGCGGAGTAAATATCCTTTTCCAACGTCTCTCCCTAAAACGTCTATCCAGACAAACAGCCAGGACCATTTCCCCATCAAGAGTACCAGGGGTAGGGTAAGCAACCAACATATCCTTCACATGGTTATCTAATCCTAATATAAATTGACACCTGATGGATAACACCAGCGACAAAATTTGTAGAAATGCTTCTCCACTGTCCTCTTAACCGGACTCAAGGTAATGAGCGGAGTCTTGACCACTGCCTCCCTATCGGGGTTACCAAAGAGTGAGCCCAAGGAGTAAAAATATCTGTCTACGGCAGACAATTCTAGCGAGTTAGGAAGTAATGAGAATGCCTACTTCTTGGGGAGACCCTGGGGAAGGGACATGACAAATCCCGCTCTCTGCTCCTCATTACCTGAGTCTAAAATAAAAGCACAATCCAATATCAGCAGCACTCTACGACCACTAAAAAACAGTAAAAAAAAACATAGGAATTATTGGAAAAGCGTTTCTACTACTTTAGATACATGAAAATTTGAGGTTCTTATTGTACATTATTTTTCTAAACTATAATAAGCCCATTTGCCATCGGCAAGGTGACCGCAATACAGATGGGAACCTACTTTATATGTTACCTGTGTCACGGTTCGTTCGAGTATGCCCGTATCCTGGCCGCTGTGGCGGCGTCCTCCTATGTTCCTGCTACTTACTCACCTGTCCCAGTTCCTGTCTGTGCTTCAGTGTCATCCTTCCTCGAGCTCCCTGGCATCTGGTGCTCATGTGCAGCACTGCTCTGTATTTAAAGGGACAGTGTCCCAATTTCCTGTTCTATGACCTGGGACCCAAGGCTATTTAAAGAACTGCCTGCCCTTGCTCCTGTTCAGTTCATTGGTGTCCATTCTTAGAGGTTGACCCCTGTCTGCTTGCTCTTGCGGATTTAACCATTTTACCAGTATTTCTGAGTGCCTGTGTTAACCTTGCACTGTCCAGCATACCTATATTCCTGCTGTTCCTGATGTTATGTTCATCTGTTATTGTCTGCTGTTATCTGCTGCTGTATCAAGTCCGTTACCTGCCTGGGACTCTGCGCTACCTGTCTACGGCTATACTCTGCTATGACCTGTCACTGCTACCACTGTCGGTGTCCGTGTCCTGCATTTCAGCTACCATTGTGAGTATTACCCTCTATGCTCACGGTAGCTCAGAGGATCTGCTATGCCTGGTGTTTCTTTTGGTGCCTGTTCAGACCTCCACATTTCAGGGAGAGAAGATTCCAGCTACAAGTTACTCTGCATTGATGTAAAAATCTGTGTAGATGGGCGGAGTGCAAAAACCAAATGGGGGCAGCCACTCCACCATACAAACATTCTAGAAAAGCAATATTTTGTCTGCACATCTAAAAAGTTTATTTCTAGACTGTTTTCCTAAAATACAAGTGACATCCTTACTTGAAAGTCCAAAAGGCTCTCCTGTCACCTGAGAACCTGTCTGGTAGCTGGATAGGGGGTTCATTAGGAGGGGGAAATGATACCGGAACCCTCACCCTGGGAGGTTTTCTGCTGCTGTACTCTCAGCGCCAGATCCTGAACTAGCTGGGTAAGCTCCTGCATCTGCTCTACCAATGCTGTCATGGGATTCATGGTGCGTAGAAAACAGAAATATTTTGGCTTGTGAACATGTCACGTCAAGGGAGGTAATAATGAACCCTGACTGAACCCCAGCCTAGTGTCTCTGCCTACTTGACAAACTGCCCTAAATGGCAGACCCAAACTGGGCAGCGGTCCCTACGCTATTAAGTGTAAGGGCCTTCAGGTGAAAGAATAGTCGATCAGTCTGAGTCAGCAAAAGAACTGATACGTCAGACCACAAATCAGAAGACAGGGGAGATAACCAGAAAACAAGCCAGAGGTCAAAACACTATTAGGAATGAGGTACCAAATCAGGAGACTAGCCGAGGTTAAGAGCACGAGCCAAGGTCAGGTAAGCAGAAGAGCACAGTAACAAACCGTAGGTGAAAATAGCAAGCAAGAACCTTTAAAAGGCAAACAGGAAGGTCTGTGGAGGTTTAAATGTTGTGCCTGGATACCGCTTTTGTAGCTGATGGATGCAGTCTCTAAGCCCGCTTATTGGCCTGTGTGACACACCCTCTGTCCAGAGTGGCTGTAGAGCTGTCAATCCTGAACTAATGAACATACAAAAAAGATTCAGGTAAACGCTCACAGGTAGTAAGGCTTCATTAGGAATCCGCAAAATCCCTCCACACATGGTGCAGTAAGGAGAGGGTACCCGGCTGTAGATACTCCAGAAGCAGTGAACGATTCAACAGGAAAAAACTCCAGCACTCGTGCTCGGATGAGGTTTAAAAAACGCTTAAAAAAACGCACCTTTATTAAAAAAATTTAAAAAACATTTGTATAAAAACAAAGTTGTTACGACTAAGAGCCGATCATTGGGCTCGAAACGCGTCAAGTGTTCAGCTCACTTTTTGTTTTTATACTATGATTTTAAATATCTACTAATAAAGGTGCGCTTTTAAGCATTTTTTCACCTCATCCCGAGCACGAGTGCTGGAGTGTTTTCCTGTTGAATCCTGAGCCTCTCCCTGGGTGTGGACACCTTAGAGCCGGTTCACATGGCTTATTCAAGCCGTAGTTGCGGAACGGATTTCGCTCGCAATTACGGCTTGAATAAGGGGCGGGGTGGGGGCGCAGCTCCCTGGCCCCATAGACTTTCATTATCCACGGCGCGTATCCCGCCGGGATAATGAACTGTCCACTTTCCCTCCCCCGCCCGGCGTATTCGCCGACGGGGGGGAGAGACGGAATCCACCCGTTCTCTATGAAACTGTGGATTACCGTAAAAGGCTGGTACGGATTTCCAGCCGTATTGCAGCACAGTATGGCGCGCAATACGGCTGCAATCCGTGCCGAAAATAAGCCGTGTGAACGGCCCCTTACAACCAAGAGACTAATCAGGTAAATAAGTCCTGACTCCACAGGTGCTCCACAGTTTCCACATTACATATTTACAATGGTGTCATATGTCCTCTCACAATATTCTTTCACCACAGCAGCATGTGAACAATTCACAAACTGCGAAGTTTCAGAAATACCATCGCCCTTCACCTGAAAGCGATTTAATATGACTTTTTGTAGCTCTGATATCTCACCCTTTTTACTTATGAAAGCAACATAGAATATGTGTGCAAACTAGTGTTGAGCGATTATTATCGACAAAGTTGAAATCGGCACAGTTTTTATGTTGATCGAAATTTTTAGATCATGCGATAATTTAGGTTAAAATCTGTGCATCATCTATAAGATTGCGCCATTTTCGGTGCTTCCTGTCATTTTGGCGGCCAGCAAATCAGCTTACAGAATAGAGCAGGGTGAGATGTGTGTGCGACGTCATGACTGGGATGTGGTAGGTTGCGATTGGCTGGAAAAATCACATGACCTCGTTTTTACATAGAACGCCCTTCCTGTTCATGAACAGTGGGCTCTCACGTCTCATAGCAGGAGGACGTGCGCTCTGCCTGTTTTCCAAACACTCAGCGAAATTATTCTATTTCTCACAGAGAAAGCTCTACTGTTAGCTGTGATCCTTACAACTTAGTTAGATCAGAGATTGGAAATTTTATGTAGATAGGTAGAGAATTTTTAAGGAGATACTACCGCTGTAAAGTGACGGGGGGAGTAGGGGGGGGGGCTTGCGGGCGAACACAGACAAGCTCTATAAAGAATACTGATAGAGTTCACCAGGACGTAGTGTAGACATTGCACTGCAATAGCTTTTATTTAACAGTTTTCTATTGAAATTTTTCCTGGATATTGGGCAGCCTGAACTTATTAGAATACACATCTTTTCTAGTAACTGCAGGTCTCTTTGTTAGGTGCAAAACTCCACTTTTATTATCAGTATACATTTCAGATAGGTGTTCTTTTTCAATTTTGCCCATTCCAGCTTTGTTGATATAGCCACCTTGCAGTTAAATTAGAATCCAGCAATTTTGTAGTCAGCACAGATTGATAGGTGCCAAAAATACCTTTTATTATCCGAATACATTACAGATACATGTTTTTTCACTTTTGCGCACTACAGCTTTGTTCATTGAGGCACCTTGCACTTAAATGTGAATACAGCAATTTTGTAGTCACCACAGGTGAATTGAAAGGTGCCAAAAATACCTTTTATTATCCGAATACATTTCAGATACGTGTTTTTTCACTTTGGCGCAGGCCAGCTTTGTTGATAGAGCTACTTTGCAGTTAAATGTGAATACAGCAATTTTGTAGTCACCACAGGTGAATTGATAGGTGCCAAAAAATACCTTTTATTATCCGAATACATTACAGATACGTGTTTTTTCACTTTGGCGCACTACAGCTTTGTTCATTGAGGCACCTTGCACTTAAATGTGAATACAGCAATTTTGTAGTCACCACAGGTGAATTGAAAGGTGCCAAAAAATACCATTTATTATCCGAATACATTACAGATACGTGTTTTTTGCACTTTTGCCCAGTCCAGATTTGTTGATAGAGCCACCTTGCAGTTAAATTTGAATCCAGCAATTGTGTAGTTACCACAGTTGAATTGAAAGGTGCCACAAAAAACCTTTTAATATCCGTATACATTTCAGACAGGTGTTTTTTTCACTTTTGGTCAGTCAAGCTTTGTTGATAGATCTACTTTGCAGTTAAATTTGAATCCATCAATTTTGTTTTGATTTGAGGGATTTGAGAATAGCTGTGATTTGCCGTCTTTTAATAAGAGACTTTCCAAAACTCTTCCATACTGTCATGGCGGCCGCGGGCACCGCTGCCCCTGCGGCCGTTTCCCTGCCTGCCAGGGCCGCGGCGCGGGCATCGCGGTCACCCGCGGCCACCCTCGTCCCCACGCCGGCTCGCTTACCTGGCCCCGCTCCGGTGAACGGCGCTCCTGTCTGTCCCGGCCGTCGTGCGCATGCGCGCCCCCTAGCGCGCGCGCGACGGCTGGTTTAAATTTAAAGGGCCAGTGTCCCGGTAATTGGCTTATTGCCGGGCGCTGGTCCTATATAATGTTTCCGCCCCCGGCACCTGTTGCCAGATTGTTGGTGTGCTTTGTAAGAGTTTGGAGTGTCCTTGTGTCCGTATTGCTTATCCGTGTACCAGTCCGTTCCGCTACGTTTCCTGACCTTGCCTGTTTGCCGCCCGCCTCTCCCCCTAGCCATTTCGTGTCACGTTCCTGCCGTGGATGCCCAAGTACGAGACATCAAGTCACTCTGGCAGGTCACTCGTCAGGCCCTGCTTCAGGCTTCCTCTCGTACTAAAGTTCAGGCCGATAGGTACCGGAGACCTCCCCCTGTATTCAAGCCTGGTGATAGGGTTTGGCTATCGGCCAGATACATTCGTTTTAAGGTTCCCAGCTACAAGTTGGGCCCTAAATATTTGGGCCCTTTTGTGGTACTGCGTCAGCTTAACCCGGTGTCCTACAAGCTCCGCTTGCCTCCCACTCTGCGTGTCCCGAACGCCTTCCATGTCTCGCTCCTCAAGCCTGTGGTGCTGAATCGCTTCTCCCGTGGATCTGTCTCGCCTTCTCCTGTGGCCGAATCGGATGACATCTTTGAGGTCAAGGAGGTGCTGGCACAGAAGACAGTGAGGGGGAAGCGGTTCTTTCTCATCGACTGGAAGGGGTTCGGGCCAGAGGAGCGTTCGTGGGAGCCGGAAGGCAATCTGTCACCAGATCTCCTGGCTAGGTTCAAAAAAAAGAGGGGGAGACCTAAGGGGGGGTACTGTCATGGCGGCCGCGGGCACCGCTGCCCCTGCGGCCGTTTCCCTGCCTGCCAGGGCCGCGGCGCGGGCATCGCGGTCACCCGCGGCCACCCTCGTCCCCACGCCGGCTCGCTTACCTGGCCCCGCCCCGGGTGAACGGCGCTCCTGTCTGTCCCGGCCGTCATGCGCATGCGCGCCCCCTAGCGCGCGCAAACGGCGGGTTTTAAATTTTTAAAGGGCCAGGTCCCGGTAATTGGCTTATTCCCGGGCGCTGGTCCTATATAATTTTCCGCCCCCGGCCCCTTTGTTGCCAATTGTTGGTTGTGCTTAGTGAGAGTTTGGAGTGTCCTTGTGTCCGTATTGCTTAACCGTGTACCAGTCCGTTCCGCTACGTTTCCTGACCTTGCCTGTTTGCCGCCTGCCTGTCTCTGACCACGAACCTCTGCCGCCTGCCCTGACCTTCGCCTTTTTCCTGACTACGCCATTGGATTACGATTCTGTACCACGCAGTACCCCGGCCGCCACCGCAAGCAAGTCACGTCAGGGGTAACGACCTGGTGGGCCTCACCCGCAGCAAGCCATCCCCCTTTGCGCGGGCTCTGGTGAAAACCGGGGCTACTTAGATTCCTTTCCCCTTGGCGTGGCTTAACTACCATCGCTTGCGGGGGTCCACGGATCCACCGACCGTCACACATACCTTCTCAAATTTTTATATTCTGAAAAATGGGAGCGAAATTCAGATTGAGTAAGGCGAGCAAAGAGGGGTAGGAATGGAGGTAGAGGTATGAGAGAAGGTGCTCCTTTCCAGTGCTGGCGACAACACGCATTCCAGGGGTCGTCATTGGGCAGGACCATCAGGCCTGCATCGCGGGGTCAGGGCCCTGTGAAGCGCAGTAACGAACAGCATCGCCAATCTGTCCTTCAGTGGTTAATGCAACCTCATCCAGAGTTTACCTCCTCGTCCTCCCAATCACAGCCACAAATGTCGTCATCAGCATCACCAGCATCCGTCCAACATGAAGCAGCCAATGATGTACCCACCACTGTGGAAATCCAAATTCTGAAGACCTCTTTGATGAAAAAAAGAGGGTGGGGTCAGAAGGCATGTTAAAAGATCAAGAGGCCAAAGAGGATGAATTTTTTCTCTGCTCTGAACGCCCAGTAAAATGATGGCCATCAGAGGAGGAGAAGAAAGCCGGTCAATCCCGGCAAACATCCCGGGCGGTCGGCAACGCCTTGCAGTCCTTCTTGCTTGTAGCCCGCAGCTCCTGGATGCAGAATGTCAGGGCGAGAAATCACCTTGTTTGATGATGATGATGACGACATTGCGGATCGAACGTGGTCTTTTCAGCAGAATTTTCTTGCGAGCGCTTCATCACTGGACGAGGAGGAAGACGATGGGGTAGTGTCAGTACGGGTCCACCTCAAAAAGGGAAAAGGGCAGTCGCAGAATTCCGCTGATATGATTCCGCCCGCCACGGTCAGCGCAAACCCCGCTCCTCGCTTATCGCCGTCAAAAAAAGGGCCAGGACCTCTCAAGCCTGGGCTTTCTTTAAGCAAGCCTCTGATTCAACCGCAAGTTTTTGCGCCTTTGCCGTAAGTATAAGTGGGGCAAGAACCTTAGGTGTTAACCACCCCCAACATGTCTATCACATACGGAAACATGATTGAAATGGGGGGAACATTTGGGCCCAAAAAAGGCCCAGACCGATGCCGGGCCCCCAACCCACTGTCCCCCCTGTGTCTCCGCCTCCTCCTCCGCCCCACCAAGCGTTCCCATTCCCCTGTCTCTCAGAGTCATGATCAGGGATCACCTCCGCTTCAGCCTCCACCGTCGCCCCGAGTACCACCGCACCACCCGAGACCCCTCCTACCCCTTTTCCTCCCTCCAGTTTTTTATGACCCGCACCCGTACAGCGGCCAGTCTACAGCCGCCTTCTGTCTTTCCCGGGTTTGGGGGCAGAAGAAACACTTTTCCCAAACCATCCCAAACCAAAAGCCTGAATGCGGCATTGCCAGGCTTTTGGCCTTGGAAATGTTGCCCTTTTCCGTTGGTGGACAAGATGGGTTCCGCCACGTCTGCCCCCTTTCCTGCCCCCAAAACCCTGCCGAGCAGGCATTTCTTTGCCAGAAAAGCCGTCCCGCCTGGCCCGCAGTGTCATCTAAAATTTCAAGCGCGTTTCTGCACTTGCCGGAAAAGTCATTGACCACGAACTGGACTAGTAAGCACGGCAAAGGCCCCTATATCTCTGTGACAGCTCACTGGGTGAGCTGGGTGGATGTCTCTGGGGGTGACCGTGGCTCTCAGGCTTGGCGCACGCTCTTCAAAACCGCAGGGATGGTGCAGGGTTCTTTCCCCCAAGGTCCTCTGGTGGCATCACGTGCCCAGAGAAACCAGGCCGTGTTGAAATTAATCTGTCTTGGAGACCGTCCACACACAGGTCAGGAGCTGTGGACGGCTCTCCGCAACGAGACTGTGCGCTCGCTGGGTGCCAAGAACCTTGTGCCAGGCAAGGTGGTGTGCGATAACGTGCGAAATCTGCTGGCCGCCCTTAAGATCGGTAGGCTGGAGCACATTCCTTGCCTGGCGCATGTCATGAACCTTGTCATCCAGAAAATTCTAAAGAGCTACCCGGGTCTGGACTGCAGGCTGAGGAAGCTCGATGACTAAGTTCGCTCTTCCGCCGTTCGCACCCTGCTTCGTCCCGCCTGGGTGCGTTGCAGCGTCAGCTCGCCCTCCCCGTCAACCGTCTCATTGTTGACGTGGCAACACGTGAATTCCACCTCAATGTCCAGGATTGTGGCAGCAGCGCAATGCCTTTACCAGTACGAGGAACATGGCCTGACAAGCAGCGGTGTGGACCTCGGGGTGTTGAGCCACCGAGAGTGGAGGCAGGTGAAAGAGCTCTGCACCATCCTTGCCAGTTTTGAAGAAGCCACCAAAATGGTCAGTGCAGACAATGCCCTTGTCAGCATGACCATTGTGGTGATCTTAGTTCTGGAACGATCGTTGGACACTCTGAAACAACAGGTCCCGCCAGCGACGGAGGAGGAGACGGACACAGATGCGGACACGGAGCCTTTCTCTCCGTCAAATCCACAAGGCCCGACAGTTTCACAATTACATCGGTCTTCATTAGGCAGTGGTTCGGGGTCCAGGGCTAGTGCAAGGTGGCGTATCAGCTCTCAGGGTGCATCATCTCAGGCAAGTCAGGGCTGTGTTGAAGCTGTGCCGGAGGCAGCGGAGGAGGAGGAGGTATTCCTAGACACCGACGTTACCAACGTCCCTGCCTTGGAAAGAGGTTGGCGCGAATTTGAGGCGGAGGAGGAAGATGAGGAAGATCAGTTTGCTACTGCCCCTCGACCCAGAGGCTTGGGAAGTCAAGGCTCCATCTCTCACATGAGTGCTTGGATGCTCCATTTCCTCCAACATGATCCTCGCATTAAGGCCATCAAAATGAACAACAGTTACTGGGTGGCCACCCTCCTGGATCCCCGGTACAAAACAAAACTCAGCACTTTCCTTCCACCCACCCAAATAGAGAATAAAATGCAGGAAATGGAGACCTTGCTGATTGATCAACTGGAGACATCTGTTGCGTCTGCTTCACGTTCCCCAAAGGTCACGGTGGAACAACATCAGCGACGTGACAGCAGTAGAGTGCCACGTAGGCGTAGCGGCCGCAGCAGGCAAGGTGGCAGAAGCCTAATGGGTGACCTCGGGCAATCTTTATTTACCACCTCACCAACGCATGCAATGCAGGGCACACATACAACACACAGAGGCCAGCTTAAGATCATGGTGCACGACTATCTGCGTCTCAACACCTGATGTTATGTTGTATGTGTTACCGGACCCAATGGACTTCTTTGCATCCAAAATGGAGGAACGATATGTCCAAGCTCTCGATCGCCACAGCCAAAGTAGGTTTTGTCCTGCCTGGCCCAGCAGCCAGACATCATATCTGATCGTGGGAACCATCAGCACATCCGGGAGGAGTGCATTACAGACAAACGCATCCGACATTCCACAGATAATGTGGATCGTTTTACTTATCTCAAGATGAATCAGGCATGGAACCTGAAGATGTTAGTGGTCCCAATTGCAGTCCGAGGTCACCGGATTAGTCAAATGCCCGTCTACTTCACAATTCCTACTTCAAACAGAAATAGGTCCTCTTTGAAAAACTTATTTTTAATAAGTGATCATTTCATACGTTCGCAATTTTTTATTCCTTTTTCCCGAAACAGATATAATTTTGCTGGTTTTTGCTGTGAGGATACTGTAAAAGACCAGCAAGGTTTACATAGAACAACACCGTATTTCCCATTTACTCACTTTATCTTTAGAAGTTTTCCTCGCATTTGTCAATGGTTTTGAGGGTCGATATGTTTGCTGTGAGATACAGCTTTTAAATTATGGTCCCTTTGGAAAAAGAAATTGGCATTTTAAGTGAGGCATTTCACCCACCCATTTTTAATAGTGGCTGAGAAGTCATATTTATAATTTTTTGGGACATTGTTTGTGCTGTGATATACAAGCTAAAATTATGTGTCCTATTGAAAAGAAACGTGGCTTTAAGTGGCATTTTCTCCCTCACAATTTTTTAACAGTGGCTGAGAACTCCATTTTTTATAATTTTTTGTGATCATGCAGCTGCGTGACAATGCAGCAATACAACAGGTCCTATTATAAAAAAATGTTGTTATCTATCCATTCAAAAGGCATTTATTTAAGTGTAACAGAAGGCGAGAGAAAGCACTGATATTGTCTTAACATTACATCAGAGTTAGACTTCGATAGTACAAAGACAGATGAGCGAGTTACATAAAGGGTCAAACAACAGAGTATGCAAGTAATCTCAGCAAGAAGGAATATAAAAAATAACAATACACCACAGTATCCACCATTAAATACAAACAAGGCAACAAATATAATAAGTAACCAATAGAATACCAGTGTAATTCATAGAGAAAAATGGGTATGAAAAGAAAAATTGTCACTGAGCTTAGAGGGACTGTTATGAGTCCCATAACAAGATGATGAAGCATAAACTCTGACCTCGGTCCACTAAATGGGACAGACAAAGACAAACAGAGACGAACATCCCACACACACACAGTGGTAATGGGAGGTGGGGAGAGAGAAAGGAGTCGAAAAGAGAAGAGAGGAGAAAGAGAAAAAAATCAAATAAAATAAAAAAATAATAGAGGGGGGAGGGGCGAAGGAAGAGACATATGAAGTGGCAATAAGATTGGGGGTGTGAACATAAAAGAGAGAGGTGGGATGACATTATCCAACTGTGGCAGAACACCCCAACGACCACACCTATGACCCGTAAAAGTGAGGTGAACGAAGGGCCAGGAGTGTTCACAAAATTGAAGCCAGGGGGACCACTCCTTACGAAAGTACCGTATTTGTTCCTTCTGGAGGCGTAGCTAAAAGCTCTTCCATTTGGTAGGTGAAGTAACTTCTAGCCAGTCCCAGTTATCCTCCAAGGAGGGTGGGATCCGAGGATTTCCATGTGCCTTCGGAATAACGGTCTTCTTGCCTGGCAAGCAATAAGTGCCTAAGGTAGGGAGTTTTTATAAGTTGAGACTCCCATATCACAAACAACTTAAATAATGAGGTCGTGCTTCAGGTGTCACTAGGACAGTGCCATGTCCCCCTATTGTTCCCATAATGACGTTGAATACCACATTCCAAAAGCCTTTTCAAAATGGAACAGTCCCACTCAGTATGTGCACCATGGATCCCATGGCCACCACACACGCCATCCCATCTCGGAAACTGAAGGGTGACCATTATGTAGGACTAGGTGACCCTAACCACCTTGACAGTATCGTGAAACAGGGTTTCTTGAGCCTTTGTCGCTATAACATGCCTTGTGGGCAGAGCGAAGCATTGTGCTTATGAGAGAGTGAAAATGTTTATTAAGTACTTTCCCCAAGCCGCAGCAGTAGGCGGTGAGATACAGACTGATCAGGCAATGGAGAGTTCATTCTGTAACAGGACTAGAGATAGAATCTTTGAGATGAGTTTTGAAGACCATCTGTTCGAACCTAGTAAGGGGTCTCTGAGGCATTGAGTATATTGCCAAGAGAGGAAAGAAGTGTCGGAGCTGCACATAGTGGAAGCCGGAGACAGATTTGTGGATAGCGGACTCTGTGGCTACATGTGACAATGGCACAGGCACGTACCACGGCCACAATTACCTGGTTAAGGGCGCAAGTAGAGTTAACTTGAGAGCTTCCGAAAACGGGTAAAAAAACGATTCTGGCAGGGAAGCAAGATTGACCAGAAATGTGCATAAGATGGGCCTAATTTGTCGACCATAAGGGGCATGATATAATTTTATTATTCTGAGTTGAAATTCTGAAACCATGGTGTGCCGGTAGAAAAGGACATATAGTATTTATTCCCAAGGGAGGCTTCCAGACCTCCTGGGAAGGCGAAGCAAGGATAAGAACAAACGTCACAACTATGTGACCAATACCTTCCCTTCACCCCGGCACAACCAAGTCCCGAGACCCGTGAGTTAGGCTGAACGCTAAGCAATATCTCCTAACAGTCCGGTTCAATCCCAGCCACCGCAAGGTTTATGTGCCAAGGTATGTAAGTGTATGATTAGCCTGGGGACGGGATGAGGACCAAATAAATGGTTGTTGAAGTAGTCTCTGCAGGCGTCTCCAGTCTCCAGAAAGAAGTTGGAATATGAAGTGTGTATGGTTTGGGTTCTAAATAAAGAATGCGGTGAGGCCAGGACCAGCATCTTAAGTATGTTAACCCTCCCAAACCAACTGAAATTCCTTTTTGGCCCAAGAGCCCAAGTCCCGGTGATATCGTCCAAAATAGCTTTCGAAATTCAAGGAGAAAAGTTTTGACATGATCCGAAGCGGGATAACAATCATCCCCAAGTAGATAGGCCGTTGATGTGCGCCAACATGAAGGGATATGACCTCTTAAAGGTGATTCAAAACGGAGAGGACAAGCCAATACTTAAAGCTATCGACTTAGAAAGCATTTATTTAAAATTCGACCAGATACCAAATTATGAAGTTAAGACAAAAAGTTGGGGGGAGAGAGTTGGCTGGGGCAGAAACATACATCAAAAGTCTCATCCACAAAAGCCAAGCACTTCTAAGTCTTTCCCAGCAATTTAGGATGCCCTTTTATTTCCTGGATGTTACGATACGCCGAGAGTAAGTTTTTCCATAACAACACATAACAAGAGAGGGGAGTAGGGACACCCCTGCCGTGTGTTCCATTCGGCGGGATATGAGAAAGACCTGAAAGGAGTTCCATTAATTTTACATTTGGCAGTAGGGAAATGATTAGAGGGCCACTAGGATTCTTTTAGAGATAAATTCAGGTCCCAACACCCAAATGACGAAGAGTCGTGGACAAAGGTGGTCAAGGATAGCCTATAAAAAGCCTTTTTCGGCATCCAGGGATAGGACCATTAAGGGGATTTTGTAAGATTGAGCATAGTGTATAATATCCAACTTGCGTTTTCTAATGTATTTTCTCCCGGAGCTTCCCTGCCTGGACAAACCTACTATGATCGGGTGTATTAGATTTGGGAGAATAAGGTTTTAGTCTATTTTGCAAGGAGTGTTGGCCGTAATTTTTAGTCCACATTTAGCAGAGAAATCACGGGGGAGCGGTAGCTTCCACTCGAGGAAGGTCTTTTGCCAGGTTATTGGTATAAGAGGGCAATGTGCGCTAATGAGAGAATGGGCGAGAAAACAGGATTGTGCTATGAGAGACAAAATAAAGTCCTGAGCAGTAATGGGAGAGATCTTTTCCTGAAACGTTTGTTAAAATTTACCTGTAAAACCGTCGGGACCTGGGCTCTTTCCCCCCCGTAGGTCCCGCAATCACTCAGAGAAATCGAGTTCCTGGGCAGAGAATGGAGACTCAAACTCGGACAGGAGACCATCAGGTGGGACCCTGTGTGAAGCTAGGTAAATAAATTACGGACCACGTGGGGGAGTGGCCCTGAAGGAGATGGAAGATTATATAAATTGAAGTGTAAAAAAAGGTAATAAAATTCCTCACCTAAGTCATTCTTTCGTGAGGTATGGACTAGGCCGCCATTCGTAGAGATTTGATATGTGTATATGGCGAGTTTAGCGCTATCTGGTGTCGTAAAATTCTAGCCAGCAGCCTCCCACGCTAGTTTCCATATTCAAAGTGAATCAACTACGTCCTACTTGTAGGTATCGCCCCCAAGGGGACTCCAGCGTTTTTTTTAACCCCAGTCTCGCAGGAGCAGTTCCCTAATTTCCTTGAGGAAGAGCGTGTTTGTTTTAAAGAGGTAACTCAGATAAAGCCGCGAAAATTTAGACGCCCTACTCTCTTCAGCCGTGAGCCATGTGTTCAGAACCCCCTCTTTTGACACTTTTTTGGCTGCTTCCCATTTAACATTGGGGCGTCGTGTCTTCTAATGGTCCTGCATAATTTGCGATGGATTGAGAGACATCCCCACGCAAAACCGAATCCTAATAGGGGACCGTTTAGCGCCGGCCGGGCCTGGACGTGGGAAAAAGGGAGGGCCATTGAGAAAATAAACGGGAGCGGGTCTGACAGGAGAATGTACCTACTGAGGTGGGGGATACCCAGGGAAAAGAGCACCGTGAGACACCAGAATGTAGTCTAAGGGTATACATTTTTTATGGGGGGGGGAGAAAAAGCTGAAATTTTTAGTTTAGGATGCTGCCCCTCCAGGCATCAAAAAGGTAAAAGGGCAAACGTTTTTTAAAATCGATTTAATAGTGAATATGACAGCGAGGATCTGCCGGGGAATTGTCCAGGACAGGGCCCAAAGGTGAATTAGTCTCCACACGGGCCCATTGCCTTGTATTTAAAATCAATTTTGCACTAGGTGGTTAAAAAGAAAGGGCCCCTTTCCCCGGGTTGGGGGCTACGCGTTTTACAATATTGATGGTGGCCCACTAAATTGAGGTTTAAAATCACATATCGCGCTTTGACACTCCCCAGTACCCTAAACCCCGGTGGAAAAAGGATCTATGGAGCAATCGCCACCCCCTGCCCTGGACCCCTGATTATTGCAAAAACCATTGTTTTAATATTTTGCAATTTTAGGTGCTCCCCTTCTTTAAAGTGTTTTTCCGGGAAGCAAAAATTTTATCTTTTGTCTAGGGAAAAGTGGTTTAGATATTTGAGACCTCTACTTGCGATGTTAAGCCTTTCCTTTAAAAGGCAAGGACAAGTCCCCATTTAAAAGTCAGGAAGAAAGGGGGGTGGGGGATTAAAAAAAAAAAAGGGAAAAAGAAGAAAGGAGGTGGGCAAGCGTAAGGGAGGCGGGGGGAAGGGGGGAAGGGAAATGTAACACAACCTACACTAAACAAGAAAAAACAAAAACAAAGAAAGAGTAAGATAAAAACCTGCCTAAAATAACTAAATACAAAAGTCATTTTGGCCCCAAAGGGCTAACTTAAGGCTAAACGGCCAAACCCTTTTGGGGGGGGAAAAGAGGAATTTTCAAGTGGGGACTATATGCCCCCGAGTTCCCCAAAAAAAAAAGATAAGGAAAATTAAAAGATTGCTGGCTATATTTACAAGAAAAAAAAAAATGTCATCCCCTTGGGGAAAAGAGGGGGGGAGAAAAAAACCTGTGGGGGCCTACCATGTAAAACTTGCAAATAAAGAAAAAAGATGCACCCCCGGCAACGGGATAAGAATGGGTACAGCATACAGACCCCGGGTCAAAAAAAAGGGGGATTTAAAAGTCCCGGGGAAGGCCCCGGGGATCCTCATGGAGGGGTTAATTTTGATCCAGGGGAGGTCAGTTCGGTTGCGTCGTCGTCGGTTTTTCCTGGGGGAATTTCGGGTGGACCAAAGGGGGCCACGGCCGAGGGCCCCCCCCTAAGGGAAAAGAGCCCAGGGGATGGCCGGGGAGGAAGAGTTATTCGAATGTTTAGTCCCTGAAGAACAGAAAGGATGATCTGGAGGCGTATGGCAAATGAGTTATCTCCCCCCGTATGAAAAAGAAAAAAAGGGAAGCCCCCGCGGGAGGGATATTTCGGTCTGTAAATAGACAAGAGGGGCTTCAGGGCGCCCTTTGGGCCAGAGTGTGTTGGGAGGTCCTGGACAACAGTATGGGAGTGCCTTTAAAGACCTTTTGTCGCTGGGGGGTTGGTAGAATGTCCCCTTTTATTTGGGAAAAAATTTGGGGTCCTACAGTAGTCCCCTTTGGCGTTTGGATCTCGGCTGGGGGGCGGAGGGGCCCCCTGGGCCCCTGTCCATTTCAATGGGGGTAGCAAACCCCCACCAAGTAGGTCATTGAGAGTTCGTAAGGAGAGGGGATGTCAGTAGGGGTAATTGACTCAGGCAGGGGCCCTGATCCCAATATTGTTGCGCCTACTTCTGTTCTCTAATCTCAATGTGCTGCTGTAGGGAAAAAATTTGGGTGGAATGGAGATGTGGAAAATTGCAGAGTTGAATGGCCCTTAAATTTGATGCTGAGTCTGGTCCCCGATGACACCTTAAATTCAATGACGCGTTCAAGGGGAAAAAAAGGGAAAAATTCCTGTTTGCACTCGTCCAGAGCTGTTTTTGCCAATTCGGAGAGACAGATCTAGTTAGCATGGATTGGGGTTTAAATCGATGTTAGTCAGACAACTGATTGGCTTATTCTTTATCTGCAGTGTTGGCATAAGGCTGGGGGACTCCGGGAATATCATATACAAGTTCCCCGAAGGAGGCGTACTGAGGTTTGAAGTATGCTGGGATCCCATCTAGACTGTTTGAAATAGGCAGCAACGCATGATGTGGAGTTTCAGAGGAGGATTGGAAGCTACCCCCCTCACACTTCATGGGTGGCAGGGGGGCAAAGTAGGCCCGCTGTATATAACAGGGGCCCTCCCCGGAGGACCCCTGGACCATCTTGGAGAAAGGGTTTCCTATTGGGAAGGTGGCGGCATGCCATGAGACGGGAGCTGGTGAGTAAAAATGAAGGGAAGGCTGTGCCCGCATTTGGTGGGGGAGAGCTTGCCCGAAGCCTGGGAGGTGCCCGAGGCAAGTTGACCCAGTGGTTTAAAACTCCGGTATGGGGGAAAATCTGCAGCACCCTATCCATGAGGGAGATGTCCGGTGGTTTTTGGGACCCCCTGCGAGCGGGTCAAATTGTAGCGGCCGGGGGGGGGGGGGGGGGTAAGGTTGGAGTTCCCCCGGATGGGAGGGGCCTGGCCGCCTCTCCCCCAAGGAGTGTACAGGTGGGGGGGTGCACATTCCCGTAGGTGTCGGGGCTGGAGGGAAAGTCCCCCAAAATTTTCGGGATGGGAGTCCAGAAAAAGATAGGGCGCAGGGCATACCGGCCCCCTGGACCCAAAAAGGGTCCTTGTTGACGGCCCTTCGCTGCCCTTCTGTACCCGTCTCATTGTCCGGGCCCCCGACAGGGCGGTTCCGGAAACCCGGGGGGTGGTCCCGAGTTGGGAGAAGGGGGGGCGCCCAGTGAATGCGCTCCTGCCCCCCCCCCGCGCTCCTCCCGGCAAAGGGTGAATCCCCGGCAGCAGTTTGAAAGAAGGGGAGGGAAAGGCGTCGCAGCAGATATGCGCCCCTCCGTGTCTCCGACCTCCGGTCCCCGCAGAGGGTGAGTTCCAGCGGGAGCTGCCGATGAGGGGGGAAGGGGGGCCGCACCAAAAATGTGTCCCTCCCCCTGTTCCCATGGGCCGGCCCGGAGCAGGATGAATGTCCACGGAACAGTGAGGGGAAAAGTACCCGGGGGTATGCACCTCCGGGGGCTCCCCTCACCCCCCACGAAAAACTCCGGGGCAGGGGTCCATGGCAAGGGGGGCGGCTGGGCCCGGAACCCCGGAGGCAGAGGCAGGGCATGGCGCCATCTTTTTCCCCCGCTGGCTCGGGGGGTCACCGCGGGGGGCTGGTGTTCCCGAGGTCGGGGG